>CM062804.1:1604167564-1604410064 GCA_031772625.1 Pinus tabuliformis
AGTCACACTGAGCATATGTTGTCTTGTTGGTTCTAAATGTCTTGTCATCAAGTTATGTTGAGTGTGTGTCCATAAGGTCATGTATACACGAGTTCACTCACTCACACACATAACCGTTGTGCCAAAGGTCTGTCGACTGGACCACCCTCCATCAATCGAACTTTCATTGAGCTGCACAATGCAGTATCAGCCCTTAGTAACTAAGTACTACTATCTAGAATTGTGCAGAGCTTGAGGCTGCCTCCCAGACAGTCTGCTCTGCGCAATCTTGAAATCGACCTGGCTAACTGTCACCTAGAACATTGCAGAAGTTTCCCAAGAAGCCATCTCAATCTGTGTTGCCCGCAAGCCAATCCATCAAGCTTCCTGCTGGTCAATTGGAGAATTTTACTGGGAAATCACCCCAGGCTTCACTACTCCCAAAAATTGCGTAGAAGTCGCTAGCATGCCTGCCTCCACTGACCGAAGAAATTTTGCAGACATGAGGGATATGCACCTGCTACCTGTCACTGCACTACCTCTGAAAATTGCATAGTTCTTTCAGTCAGTTCCCTTGTTAAATGACTTGTTTCTCCCCTAAAAATCTGCTTAGTTTTCACTGCCAATGTCCTCTGCTACCCACACTTCCTTCCCAGGAAAAATTACGTAGTTGTGCCTCCCATCTGAGCCAGATCCCGCAGAATGTCACTCTTGTTCCAGACTTCTCACCCCAACATCCCAGTCACCTCTGCGTAATTTTTCTTGACAATGCCCTAGAGCCTTGCATCCCAGCTTGACATGTGCTCAACATTGTTTCAGAGCCTTGTCCTCTCTTAGTCACCTGCACCCGGAAACAAAAGACAATGCATCATGGTAGACTAGGGGATTTCTGGAATTGATGTCATCTCGTCATGAGTGATTTCAAAAATAGGTACATGGAATAGAAATGGTGCGATGATGAACGAGATGAACAAGGAGTGCATGCTAGAAGACTTGCTCGTGGTTGGACGCACACAGGAAGCATACCAAGTAGCAAGCGAAGGAGACACATGTGCATGCATGAACTATCAAGAGAACACCAAGACCATTGAAGACTCTACGCACTCTTTTATATGGAGGTGAAGCTATGGTACACCATAGGCACACTCATCACTCAGCAGCACAACAACTCGACATGAACATCACAACCAACATGTGAACACGAGCAGTGTCATGTCGAGTTGTGTCATGAGTCACTTCAGCCACATCACTACTTTGGGTCATAACTGTGTAATCAATGTAATGTAATGTGGAAGTCCAAGAGACCCACAAATGAAGTAAAAGAGTCATGTAAGTCAAAGAGTCATGTAATTTGAATAGTCATGAGGGAAGTCGAACAGTCACAAGGTTCAGTTTCACCCTCAGATATATATACCCCTCATTTGTACATGCAAACGAATTTTCACCTTGGCTACTCCCAAATAGCCTTGAGAGTCTATAGTCTTTTCCTTGAGGAGCAAGCAGTAGCTCCAATGCCCCGCTATCAAGGTTAGTGATGTAATGGTGTTGTTGAGGGCCCCGACGTCGGGTCAACAACAAGGGGGATACCCACCCGGTCCGAAACCTGGTTGGCGGCTCCTTGCCCGTTTGGAGTAGCGGGTCCAACTGGGGGTAATGGGACCAGTTTCCCAATGTGAAGGGTGTGCGTGTGTGTGTAGAGTTTGATGATATTAATCTAAAAGGTTTCTCTGAACTAGTCTTAATTCTAACAGCTAAATTACTTCTATACTAATGTAATCTAATGAAGAGAAACAATACATCTAATCTACACTAACCCGGGGTGTTCTCTTTTGTTATGTGATCTAGAAAGATTTCTAACAACAGCTGGTAATAAAGATCATTCAACTGTTATCAGAATATAAATCGATAAAGATAAACCATTCTGCATAAGAAGTTAGGCAGAGTACTTGTGAACAGCATATCGCATAATCAGTTTTCTATATGTCAAGCATAAATAAATGACTCCACCGTACAGAAGTGCCAAATGGTAATACAGACATTCATACAGTAACATGTAAAGAACTCAGCTGTATATCACTTTAGGGATACTAGCAGAATTTAGTCAAGAGATAAAAGTACAATTTATGACTGATTTCACTAATAAACTTCAAGAAATAATGATTTACTTCTACTTGTTTTAATATCTGCTAAGAGTACAGAAGTGCAACATCAGTAACAGACATTAAAATGCAAACATAAGTAAATCTCGATCCATCCACTCATCAAAAACCTCCTCTGAGGGTGCAGAAGTGCATGTTCTGAGGACAAGTTTTTTGACAGATTTCCGGACCCTTCTCCAAATGCCATGAGAAGGGTTAAATACTACTAGCTAATTGATCTTAATTACACGAATTTAGGGAATCGGCTTCAAATGACCGCCCTTTACTAAAAGCAAATTTATTTCTAAAACTTTAAATCTAATTTCTGACCGTTTTTGTATATTCTCTTTAGTGCTGTCAACAGCGCAACGCTTTCCTGGGAAGAGACGGCTAGCTGCCTTCTTCTTTTGCTCGGGAGATAAAAGTGGAAATAACAAGAGCTGGCACCTCCTTCTGACAGACCAGAAGATATTTTCGAAAACCTTTCTCTAGCTGAGTGTATTCGCCGCGTGTATACTTAGCACAACCCAGGTTCTTCTCGAACTGATTTTGCTGTTGCTGTTTCGGTTTCCGGTCGTGCGAATGACTGAGTGGGTTAGGAGTCGTGCTGTATGGACAATCCCCTATTTCGAGAATTGTTTCCGCTCTTTGTTCCAGGCTTTTTTGGAGCGTCCTCCTTCTTTTGCGTTTCTCTTTTGGCTTTACCCAGTCTGAGCTTCAAGATCTTTTGAGAACACGCTGCTTTTGTGCGCCTTTGACTCTGAGTCTTGGATAGTCTAATTTCATCAGTGCCGGTTGTCTGATAGTCTGGAATCCGCAGTCCTGCTGCATGCGGCATTCATTTGTGGAGGCATCTTCTCTCTGCTATTTGATTGGCGCTTTCCCCTTTCTCTCAGATGTTTCCTGCATATAGATTTATATCAGTTGCATGTCTTGTAGCCTACGCAAAGAAGAAGGGAAATGAAAAGATTGACATAAAAGCATTAAACTCTAATGAATGCATAATCCTGACATGCATCATGACTTGACTCTTCGATAAATGCGATGCAATCATTCCTTGATACTCAAGCATGCGGTCATTAATTTCCTTTAAGGCGCGCGCTTGGTCTTGGGTTTATCGTGTGATGAGTCTTTTCAAATCGCAGATCGCAGTTTACTGATATCGCAGATCGCAGTCATTGCAGATCGCAGTCATCGCAGATCACAGATCGCAGATTTTATTCAATGGTTCATGGTGCCATAGCGTGATGTTTGCGATGTGCGATGTCGCATATCGGCGATCGGCGCTTCTTGGAGGTCCTCCTTTTAGAGCGCATTTGAGATGCATGCGACGCGATGAACTTCGCGTCGCTCTTTCGCAGTTTTACTTTTCGCGCTTTAAGTAATGCTTCAACCTTTCTTTGCGATGCGATTTAAGCCTTAGGGAGAAAAATTCAAAAATTTAACAAAATATTTTTTGGGATTTATTGTTCAGGGTCCCCCCTTTGCTCGACGTTATTGCTAATATCAAGCAAAGAGGGGGGGGTGTTGGTGACCACAACAATGGCGATTCACTGTGAAGAACCAGTTATCTCTGCTTGTTCTATTGCATTTTCACTTCCAAAACAGAAAAAAAATTCTTATGTCTAAATTTTGTTATGGACGGATAGAGTATTACCCCTTATCCTGTCAATGATGTTTCGTCACAACTTTTTATTTCATTCCGATTGTTTGCTTCCTCTGGGTTATTTCTTGTATTCACACCTAGACATTACTCAGTTTTTTCAAAGACAAAATAAGGTCTTCTCTGCGTACTGGCTTTGTAAAGTATGCTCATTTGTCGTAGGTAGAGCCTCTGCTGCCCGCAAGCGTCCATAGCCTCGACAGGGTTACCATATTATCTAGCAATGATCCTTTTTCCTGCTTGAGGTTATTTACAACATTCCAGAGAAAAATCCTTTTGACACTTTTCTTTCTTTTTTTAATTTTTTTTATTCTCTAAAGAACAATGTCTTGGTTTGGTGGCCAAATTATGACACAGTCATTCACTTGATTTATACTTTTGCTGAACAAGCTGGCTCGCGATGAGACCCCTTGTCTTTTGATTGCAACAATCTTGAGTCGTTGCCCTGTTTTGATAGACAGTAGTGGCAAAGTCAGCAAGTTATAATATCTGTGATCATGATAAGCCGGCTCGTGATGAGACCTCTTATTCTTTGAGATATAGTGTTTTCTTGGATTGTTTCTCTGGATGCTACGATTTTCCTTAACAGGGAGGAAGTCATTGTTTTTCCTTAAGAAAGCTCTGGACGACAATAATAGAGTTTAAGAACAGCAGTTTTGCAGAGAATACTTATTTTGTTATTGATGATACTTTTCATTGCGTTGGCATAAAACAATTTTTGCTAAAAGTTACTTTCATCCCAGATTTCTTTGTGAAGTTGAAACTAACATCATATTCAGGCTAAAGTTAACTCTATCTGTCAATAATAAAAGTCAGATTTTTTTCAAAAAGTTTTACTATTTATACAAGTGAAATCAAAATCTGATAGAGAAATGGTATATTCTTCATAAATACAATTTATGATCATTCACAACCAACCTTATTCATAAAAAATAAAACTAAAATAAAACTAAAATTATCCTACAAAAATTTAGAAGGATAACCTTCTATGGAAAATACATTTTGAGGATTTGTCCATTTATAGGCAGAGAATCTCTTCTGCCTGTCAAGTCCTGCAACACAAAAGTCGACGGGCCTATGACCTCTACAATCTGAAAAGGACCAAGCCACAGCTTCTGGAATTTCGTATGTTTGCCCTTTTCTTCATGTGCCTTATCCCACTTCAAAACTAAATCTCCCATCTGAAAGTTTTTTTTGGTCATTATGTTCGAATCAAAAGAGGATTTTATCAGCGCTTGGTGGTGAGCATGGGTTTTCTTGGCCTGTTCTCGTTGTTCTTCTAGCTTGATTATTTCCGTTTGCCTTAGTTGTAAGGGAGAAGTGGATACTTCATAAATGTATTGTACCAAGGACAAGGAGGGAATGACTAAGTGAGTAGGAAGAACTGCTTCTCTCCCGTAAACTAAATTAAAGGGAGAAGTGCCGATAGAGGCTTTCTTTGTAATTCTGTCTGCCCATAGGGCGTTTACTAGCGCTTTATGCCAATTCTTTTGGTTTTGGTCGACTGTCTTTTTGATAATCCTGATTAGGTTCTTGTTAGTTGATTCAGCCAACCCATTACCTTACGGATAGTAGTTGGCAGAATACTTCAGTTTGAACCCTCTTTTGAGCGCGAACTCAGTCATGGTATTTCCAGAAAAATATGAAGCATTATCGAATATTAAGGCCGTTGGCAATCCAAACCTAGTAATGATAAACTGATCTATGAATTCAATAATGTTTTCAGAATTAGTTGTCTTGAGAGGAACT
Organism: Pinus tabuliformis; assembly: GCA_031772625.1. NCBI lineage: Eukaryota > Viridiplantae > Streptophyta > Pinopsida > Pinales > Pinaceae > Pinus > Pinus tabuliformis. The sequence continues at coordinate 1,604,173,094 of CM062804.1, forward strand.
GCCTCTACCCATTTAGTAAAATAGTCAGTTGCCGTGAGGATATACCTATGCTGTTTAGAGGAGTGAGGAACGATCTCACCTATTATGTCCAGGCCCCATTGGCTGAACGGCTGTTCGATGTTAACCGACTGCAGTGGCATGGATGACTTCTTTTGTTTTCCTGCAGCAGTCTGGCAGACTTGGCATTTTCTTACGTGATTGTACGAGTCTTTGAACATCGTGGGCCAGTAGTATCCTGCACGTAAGATTTTGTGCGCGGTGGTTTCTCCAGCATAGTGTCCACCTGCTGGTCCATCGTGGAGTTCCTGCAAAACCTTTTCGGCTTCAGTTTTCTCAAGACATCTAAGAAGCACAGAATCATAATTTCTTTTAAACAGGACATCATTCACGAGTTGGTATTGTTTGGCTTTTAATCTTAGGGCTCTCTTCCTGATGTGATCCAGGTGAAATGGAGCATGCCCGTTCTTCAGGAAATAAATGATGTCAGCATATAATGATTCTGCGTCGTTTAGGCTTACCTCATACGCGTGTACCTCTTCAGACGATTTTTCGGGGATTTGCGATGCTCCAGCTAACATCTTGCAGAAGCCTTGGCCTCGAACGATGTGTGCCGGCTTGATCTCCAAGTCGTATTCTTGCAAGGCAGTGATCCAATTCGCTCTCTTTTCGCCCACATCTTTCTGTATCAGGAGATTTCTTACCGCTGGGAATGGTACTATGACCTTGGTATGGGCCTTTAGCAAGAATGGTCTGAAATATTTAATTGCTTTAAAAACGGCATATGCCTGTTTCTCTACGTCCGAATATTTCAGCTCAGCACCTTGTAAGTTTGAGCTAAAGAATGCGATCGGAGCTTCTACCTTTTCTTGATTCGCTTGAGTCAAGATTGCAGCATAAGAATTCTCTGAGGCAAACGTGTATAAGACAAAAGGCTCTGAAAAGTTTGGGGTTGCTAGAGATGGAGCGTTGATGATGGCTTGTTTGATTAAGTTAAATGCTTCATGCTCGTCTAGACCCCATTTAAAGTTTCAATTCCTTTTTATCATTTTTTGTAAAGGAGAAATAATACGTGAAAAATCTGGGACAAATCTTTTGACAAAATTGATCTGTCCTAGGAAAGATTGCATGGTCTTTTTGTTATGGGGCATGGATATCTCGGAAATTTCTTTGATATCTCGGAAATTTCTTTGATTCTGTCAGGTTCAATGTGAATGCCAGATTTGGACACTATGAATCCTAGCAATTTTCCTTCACTCAACGCGAAAAAAGATTTCTTCGGGTTAAGCGAGATCCCATACCTTAAACATCTTTGAAATATTTGCTTCAAATCTTTGAGGTGGTCGTTTCGGTTTTTGGAGTACACAGTCATATCATCTAGGTAAATCACTAGCGATTTGTTGACTAAACCTTTAAACGCGATGTCCATGGCCCTTTGAAAAGTAGCGCCGGCGTTGATCAGACCGAACGGCATTTTCTGATACGCGTAGGTACCCCATTTAGTTCGGAAGGTGGTTTTTAACTGATCATCTGGGTGTACCAACACTTGGTTATATCCTGAAAATCCGTCCAGGAAAGACATTAACTCTGAGCCTGCGACTGCCTGTAATATTTGCTCCATAGGTGGGAGGGGAAAATTGTCTTTCTGACAGGCTTTGTTGAGGTTCCGGAAGTCGATGCAGATTCTAATATCTCCGTTTTTCTTCCTAACGGGTACCATATTGGATACCCATTTGGAATGTCTGACCGGGAAGATTATTCTGGCTCTCAACAATTTATTCAGCTCAGTTTTTATCTGACTTTCCAAGTTGGGGTGGATTTTTCTGAGCTTCTGCTGGACAGGTTTCTCGTTGTCAATCATGGGGATAGTGTGTTGAATGATAGAAGTGTTGTAAGTCTTCAGCTCATCGTAATTCCAGGCGAAGACGTTTTTGTACTGTCGTAGAAGACGGATATATGCTGATTTTTCTTCAGGAGCCAGGCCTTGGCCTAGATTAACGTTTTGCGGCTTCTCATCGGTTCCTAGGTTCACTGATTCGTAGTTCAGAGTCGAACTGTAAAGTTTGGCATTAGCTGACCTTTTGAACCGACTTTTCAAGTCGTATAAGTCTTCTAGTTTGACCACCGATTTGGGTATGGCATTATCAATGTTATTTTGTTGTATCTGGTGATCATGACAGTCTTCGTCGATTATCTGGTTTGAGTAGGATCCTTCGGAGGTGAGGAAGCTTACGATGTCTGGGTCGTCATTGAATACTCTTCAGTTAGTGATGTTGTCAGGGATAGACGGTTTAAAAATCAATTCTATCGAAAACCTATCTGGACTAAAGTCTTCGGAGGGAATGAGTCTGGAGGCTACGTTAGCTAACAGGTCTGCGCTTGCGTTGTGAAGTCTCGGGATTGATGAAATATTGAACGCTGTAAAATGTGCAGTGAGATCTTGTACTAAAGATTGATAGTGCTTTAAATGACTAGACAGGCAGTGTATGGTGTTACGTACCTGTTTGACGACGATCTCGGAATCTCCAAAGACTTGAAGATATTTGACGTTGCAGCCGATTGCTTTGTATAGGCCTTGCACCAAGGCTTCATATTCCGCTGTGTTGTTCGTGCAATCGAACTCCAGTCTGCATGTGAGCATGGTCTTATTTCCGTCAGGGCTAATCAAAACGCATCCTGCTCCCGCTCCCTCGTTGGATTTAGAGCCATCAAAATATAATTTCAAAAATAAAGAAGTATTTACAGGGTTATCTAAGAAACTAACACATTTTGAATCATCAGTCTGGGAAAAGTTTTCTACTTGGGACAAAACTGAATTTGCTAAATATGGTGATATGTGAGCATTGAAATTTCTGAGGAAAGAGTCTACCGAGTAGTTGCCTATGATGCTGCTGTTGTATGCTATGGCTTCATTCTCTCCTTCCAAATCCGTCACTATGTATTTTTGGTGCAATTCTCGTTCAACCTTTATTTGATTTGGTTTCCCGTTGAAGGGTAACCACATGTGCGACCAGTCGGTCGAAAAGTATCCGTGGAGTTTCTCGGACCAGTCCCTGCTAAGAATCAGGCCATAAAATTCAGGGATGTCAGCCACTAGGATGTCGATAACTTGGCATACCTTGGGGTTAGACGACAGTCTTATGGTCACTTGATTCAGTTCGCCTATCACTTCGACTTGCGATCGATCAAGTTGAACTATGCGCACTGCGGATTTTTGCGGTTGAACGTTGAGTTTGGCACATATTGACTTGGGTAGAATATTGGTTGAAGCACCAGAATCAACCAAGCAGTTGTGCATGTTTCTGTTAAAGGTTTCATAAGTGAGGAGGAAAGGAGGAGTATGAGATCTAGATCTTCCTCCAATCAAAGCGATGTCATTTGGATCGATTTTATTGATCGTGTTGATTGGAGGTCTTCCTATATTATGGGAAGCTACGGCTGTAGGTAAAGGCGTAGTAGGTACGGCGTGCAACTCTTTCATCATGATTTTCTGTTGGTGTTTCAATTTGCTCAACTCGTACAAGGTGATATTAGCCCTGGTCTTTTTCATGTCATCGATGATGTTATACTCCATTTCATCTGACATTATTAGTGTCTTTGATGGAGGCGTTTGCTCTTATTGGACTGGGTTAAAAGAGGTCGCTTTAGCAGTTGTTTTCTTTGGTGCAACCCTTTCTTTTGCTGCAGGGCTTGCGCCCTTCTATCTTGGGACATTCTGGGGAGGATCAAGCTAATTTTTGCTTCGTGTGCTAACCGGAAGTGCTTCTTGATCTTCCTCTTGTGGGAGGATGAAATCCCACATTCCTTGCAGTTCCGCCACTTCTTCATCGTCGGTCTGCGTTTCGATGGTGCTCTCTTCTTCTTCTTCGTCAGATTCCACATTTGAGACCACGTTGGGTGGCTTCGTCTCCATAGGAGGATTTCTCTTAAAAGTCCTAAAAGGCTTTCTTGGGGATGACTCTGCTACTTGTTTCCTTATGTCAATCATCTCATTGGACATGGCCTTTAATACCTTTTGTAATCCTTCCATGTCGAAAGGATCTTTCGTTTGCTTCTTCTTGGTGTCTTCTTTGAAAGAGATTTTCTTAGATTTACGCTCTTCAATTGTAGATCTCTTTTCTAGGGCTACTACGCGTCTTTCAACTGCCAACGCCTCAGCCAAATTTTCGACTAAGGTTGTCTTGCTCGCCCTATCTACGAAGATGGCCAAGTTTGAAGGTAAGGCCGTGATGTACCATTCGCATCTCACTTCCTCGCTGGGTTGAGAAGCAGCGGGGATTTTGTTGAGGATCTTGTTGAACCGTAAGTTAAAATCTTTAATGGGTTCTCTAGCCTCAGCTTTGAGATTGGATAAATCGTTGATCAATGTCGCTGTCGATCTATCATCGCCGAATTTGGCGAGAAATTGATTTTGAAAAATGTCCCAGCTGGTGATAGATCCGGAGGGCAGCGAAAAGTACCATGACTCGGCTGTCCCTTGCATTGTATAGGGGAAAAGTCGGACCACGGCATCTTCGTTGGTAACTCCGTTGAGATTAACAGAAAGCATGAAATTATTGATATGTTCTTCAGCTAGCATTCCTGTTTCTGGATTGAATTTCGGCAGCCATTTCTCAGGATGGGCAGGTGTTGGACTTAGGGGTGGAGGCATTAAAACCGCCCCAGGATTGTTCCATGGAGATTGGGCCATCGCTGAATGACTAGTTAACAAAAGTGCAGAAGATGATCTTTGATGTTGAGAAGATGGAGATGTTACGATCTTCGACGATTGCGGAGGAAGGGCTGTGGGAGATGGATGAGTGTTTTGAGGTGACGACGTGGGTGGTAGACTTCACGGAGAGGGAGTTGAAATGGACGAAGTGGATGAAAGAGTCTCTCTGTCAGACTCTGGAAGTGCTTTCCTTGCTCTTTTCCTAGTAGGGAGAGGGGTTTCAGTTGGCTGGATGCCAAACTTTTCACTCTTCAATCGGGTTAGGGGATGAGCAGGGTTGTACTCCGAAGTCAAGCTGCCTTTAGATTTATCAGACTTCTGGGTGAAAATAGAGAATCCCTGGAGTTTACGGATCAAAGTTTGAACTTCAGGGGGATCGATAATAGGACGGTCTGTTGTATTGGGGTGTATAGCAGCGGTGGATGTCCGAGCGACTTCTAGTTCCGAGTTTAGTCGTACTAGAGAAGTTGGGGAAGTTGGTGAGGGTGATTTGCTCTCAGAATGGTATTTGGATTTTGAATTATGAGCCATTCATAGCTCGTGCCCTCCTTCTAGCGCCAGAAATGTTGAGGGCCCCGAGGTCGGGTCAAGAACAAGGGGGATACCCACCCGGTCTGGAACCTGGTTGGCGGCTCCTTGCCCGTTTGGAGTAGCGGGTCCGACTGGGGGTAATGGGACCAGTTTCCCAATGTGAAGGGTGTGTGTGTGTGTGTAGAGTTTGATGATATTAATCTGAAAGGTTTCTCTGAACTAGTCTTAATTCTAACAGCTAAATTACTTCTATACTAATGTAATCTAATGAAGAGAAACAATACATCTAATCTACGCTAACCCGGGGTGTTCTCTTTTGTTATGCGATCTAGAAAGATTTCTAACAACAGCTGGTAATAAAGATCATTCAACTGTTATCAGAATATAAATCGATAAAGATAAACCATTATGCATAAGAAGTTAGGCAGAGTAGTTGTGAACAACATATCGCATAATCAGTTTTCTATATGTCAAGCATAAATAAATGACTCCACCGTACAGAAGTGCCAAATGGTAATACAGACATTCATACAGTAACATATAAAGAACTCAGCTGTATATCACTTTAGGGATACTAGCAGAATTTAGTCAAGAGATAAAAGTACCATTTATGACTGATTTCACTAATAAACTTCAAGCAATAATGATTTACTTCTACTTGTTCTAATATCTGCTAAGAGTACAGAAGTGCAACATCAGTAACAGACATTAAAATGCAAACATAAGTAAATCTCGATCCATCCACTCATCAAAAACCTCCTCTGAGGGTGCAGAAGTGCATGTTCTGAGGACAAGTTTTTTGACAGATTTCCGGACCCTTCTCCAAATGCCATGAGAAGGGTTAAATACTACTAGCTAATTGATCTTAATTACACGAATTTAGGGAATCGGCTTCAAATGACCGCCCTTTACTAAAAGCAAATTTATTTCTAAAACTTTAAATCTAATTTCTGACCGTTTCTGTATATTCTCTTTAGTGATGTCAACAGCGCAACGCTTTCCTGGGAAGAGTCGGCTAGCTGCCTTCTTCTTTTGCTTGGGAGATAAAAGTGGAAATAACAAGAGCTGGCACCTCCTTCTGACAGACCAGAAGATATTTTCGAAAACCTTTCTCTACCTGAGTGTATTCGCCGCGTGTATACTTAGCACAACCCAGGTTCTTCTCGAACTGATTTTGTTGTTGCTGTTTCGGTTTCCGGTCGTGCGAATGACTGAGTGGGTTAGGAGTCGCGCTGTATGGACAATCCCCTATTTCGAGAATTGTTTCCGCTCTTTGTTCCAGGCTTTTCTGGAGCGTCCTCCTTCTTTTGCGTTTCTCTTTTGGCTTTACCCAGTCTGAGCTTCAAGATCTTTTCAGAACACGCTGCTTTTGTGCGCCTTTGACTCTGAGTCTTGGATAGTCTAATTTCATCAGTGCCGGTTGTCTGATAGTCTGGAATCCGCGGTCCTGCTGCATGCGGCATTCGTTTGTGGAGGCATCTTCTCTCTGCTATTTGATTGGCGCTTTCCCCTTTCTCTCAGATGTTTCCTGCATATAGATTTATATCAGTTGCGTGTCTTGCAGCCTACGCAAAGAAGAAGGGAAATGAAAAGATTGACATAAAAGCATTAAACTCTAATGAATGCATAATCCTGACATGCATCATGACTTGACTCTTCGATAAATGCGATGCAATTATTCCTTGATACTCAAGCATGTGGTGATTAATTTCCTTTAAGGCGCGCGCTTGGTCTTGGGTTTATCGTGTGATGAGTCTTTTCAGATCGCAGATCGCAGATCGCAGTCATCGCAGATCGCAGATCGCAGATTTTATTCAATGGTTCATGGTGCCATAGCGTGATGTTTGCGATGTGCGATGTCGCATATCGGCGATCGGCGCTTCTTGGAGGTCCTCCTTTTAGAGCGCGTTTGAGATTCATGCGACGCGATGAACTTCGCGTCGCTCTTTCGCAGTTTTACTTTTCGCGCTTTAAGTAATGCTTCAACCTTTCTTTGCGATGCGATTTAAGCCTTAGGGAGAAAATTTCAAAAATTTAACAAAATATTTTTTGGGATTTATTGTTCAGGGTCCCCCCTTTGCTCGACGTTATTGCTAATATCAAGTAAAGAGGGGGGGTTGTTGGTGACCACAACAGGTGTATGGATGTATCTTGGAACTTTCGCTTAATTCATAAGCTTGTTAACAGGCCAACACATTTTCACACATGTATTGTATTTTTTTGTAAGAATATTCTTTGGAAGCTTGTAATTCATGTTTATTTAACTGTATTAAGATAGTTGAACTATTCCAGTTGTTTTAGTACATATGTTGTTGGAAATTTGTTGTATCAATTGCTAACGTTGTCTTGCCCATGTGGACTATTCCACCAAACACTTGACATATTCATTCTTGTAAACTAGTTAAACGACCGTCTCACTCATGTGGACTATTCCACTCGGTGTTGTACCTGTTATTTGTTCACCTTGTGTTTGTGACTGCCACATCCGTGTGGACTACTCCGTGGGAAATTGCGGATGTCCTGATGTGGTGGGTGTCTCTAATGAAGTTGGGATTATTCCCTTCAACTTGAGACTCACTCTGACCCTCTCCCTCTTCAGTGAAATAACCTTGACACAAGCGAACACTAAGCACTCACCAGGAACACAAACCTCGTTGTTCGAAGGCTAAGTAAACCACTCTCATGTGCTGAAAAGCAAGATCCAAGGAATATCTTTAAGATAATGGCAACCGGGCCATCGTACTAGATGGGACTCCTACACCAAATGATGTGAGGTCTAGCTGGGACTTCATATAAGGGAGATCCCCTGAATGTTGGTGGGTCCAACACCATCGACAAACCCCCAACTAGTTGTTGAATTTAGAAATCATAAGTGCAACATAGTTAAAAAGGACAACAAGATGAATGTTGCTTTTAGTACTGAGGACCATGGATTTTTATACTAGTGGATATCACACAAGTCAAAGAGCATGCACTAGTCCCTAAGAGTGCATTAGATATTAGTAAACAAGAATTAGAGGTATGAACACCTCAACTTAACCTACCTATATTATTTGGCATGAGAGAATTTGTAGATGAACTTCTAAACATTCAACAACAAATATAAGGACTTTGTAGAGTTTGCTCAATAAGGAAGAAACATTTGGTACTATTTGATGAAGGAAAAGCATGGAAAGCATAGAGAATCCTTCAATTGATTCATGCAGACATTTGTGGACCAATGAACATAGTATAAATAATCGATGCGAGGTATTTCCTTTTATTCCTTGGTGAATACAAGAAGAGAATGTGAGTGTATTTTTAAAATTTTAGATATGACGTGGTTAATGAATTTCAAATGTTCAAAGCCTTATTAGAAAAAAGAGGTAGGTTTTTAGATTGCCCCTCATGGGTATGATAATGGTGGTGAATTATGTTCTAAGGAATTCAATAACTTTTCTACTAAACATGGGATCAAAACACAATTCACAACACCTTACACTCCACAACAAAATGGAGTGCTTGAGAGGTGGAATTTCACTATCAAAGAGATGAATAGGTATATATTTCAAAACATAACTGCTAAAATAGGTTTTGGGATGAGGAAATGTTAACCAAAGTATACTTTTTGAATAAAGTAGCAATGGTGAAGGTGAATCAAAAGTCTCTAGAAGAAGCATGATTTAGAAAAAATCCAAAAGTAATCCAGCTTAAAGTATTTGGTTCTATTGCCTACACTTGCATTCTAGATTAAAATATAATCAAGTTAGATCCAAAGAGAAAAAGATGATAATCATAAGATACAATGATAATCACAAAGCCTATAGGGTGGTTGATATTGAATTTAAAATTATTGAGCAACCATTGGTGCTTAAATATTTAAGTGTCAAGCTTCAAGCAACTACACTTAAAGGGGAGGCACATTTTGAGGATGAGAAGTTTCTAGGTTGGTAATTTTTTATGTAGATAGCCTAGATCAACATTATGGTAACATAAACGTAGGTGTGGATGAGGAGGATCCCTAGAAGAGACCCAAGTGGTGGCACAACACCATTGGAGATGTTTGAATAGGTGAAATGATTGAGGGATGATCACTAAGAGGAAATAACAAATAGAAACCAAAAATAGTTAACTTTGCTTTAGTGGTCAATACTCAGGGAATTTGTGAGGCACATTCATTTGAGAAGGCTAAAGGGAGACTTGAATGGGAAAAATCCATAAAAGCTAAACATGAAAGTTTGATGAAAAATCAAACTTGGGACCTCACATATCTTCCACTAGGGAAGAAACTCATTAACTACAAATGGGTGTATAAGTTCAAGTACAAGGTAGATGGTACACTTGACAAGCACAAAACACCATTGGTTATAAAAGGGTTCCCTTAGTGAGAGGGAATTTATTATGAGGATACCTTCACTCCTATAGAAAAGATGAGCACCACTTGTTCTATTCATGGCAACACAATTTGGTTGAAAGGTCCATCAAATGGATATGAAGAATACCTTTTTCAATGGATATTTTCAAGAAGAGGTCTACATGTTATGCTCTTAACCTGCAAAAATGATACCCAATACAGAATATGCGAAGAAAAGATACCCAGAACACAGAATAGCAATGATTTTATTATTTAGAGAGTAATGTTCACTTGCCTCTTCGAGGGGGAAACCTCCAATAGAGCAGAGCTCGATTACAAAATAAGACACGATACTCCTCGCAGGGAGTCTCTATCCTTTATATATGACTCATACATGCAATACCACGGGCCAATACCGTGGGTTTTAATAATACCATCTATCTAATACTACGGCCCATTTGCAACTAACTGTGGTCCCGTCATTAATTGCGGGTTAACCACTTACAAATATTAATATGGGCTTTACTGACTCTTGACTATGACGTGATCCCATGACATAAATAAGGGGGTTAGGGTGGGACCCTAACATGCCCTCCCCCTTAAGACTAGCCTTGTCCTCAAGGCTGAAGCTGCGGAAACTGCTGAAGAATAGTGGCTAGTTCCCAAGTCGCATCTTCCGGAGAGGTGTCTTTCCATTTGACGAGGACTTCCTTAATCATGCGGCCGCGCAGGTGTTTGTTTCTTGTGTCTAGAACATGTTCGGGTTGAAGCCAGATTGACCCTTCTTCATCCAATTCAGGTAGACTGGTTTGAACTCAAAAATTGTTCCCGATCACTTTCTTGAGGCACGATACATGGAAAACTGGATGGATTTTTGTAGTAGGTGGCAAAGCCAACTTGTAAGCCACTTCTCCAATGCGCTGAAGTACTTGGTATGGTCCATAGAATTTTGGAGATAGCTTCTGACAACCCTTGTCTTTGAGTGATGTTTGCTTATATGGTTGCAGCCTCAAAAAGACCTGATCCCCTTCTTGAAATTAGCGCTCTGAGCGATGCTGGTCTACCTGTTGCTTCATGCGGTTATGAGCTTGATGAAGATTCTCTCTAAGATGGGCGAGCATGGTTGCGCGGTGTTGTAGGAGTTGATCCACTACTTGTACTTTGGAGCACCCCTTGAGATAAGAAGTAGGGGAAGGCGGAAGTTGACCATATACTACTTCATAGGGAGTCATTTTGGTGGTGGCATGATAGTTGGTGTTATACCACCATTCAGCCAGAGGTAACCACTGTACCCAAAGGTGTTGCTTTTCTGAAGTGAAACACTTAAGGTAGGTTTCTAGACATTTTTTGACGGCTTCAGTTTGACCATCCGTTTGCGGATGATAGGAAGTACTGAGTTTTAGTTGAGTGCCTTGTATCCTGAAGAGTTCCTGCCAAAAATTACTGGTGAAGATCGGGTCGCGATCGAACACAATAGAAGTGGGCATGCCATGCAATTTGAAAATCTGATCCATGAAATATTGAGCGACCAAAGTTGGTGTAAATGGGTGGGGTAGTGCGCAGAATGAGCATACTTCGATAGTCGGTCCACAACCACCATGATGACTGACTTGTTCCCGAACTTTGGAAGACCTGTAATGAAATCCATAGAAACTTCCGTCCAAATGGATGTCGGAATGGGCAATGGTTGTAATATGCCTGGTGTGTTGACTGTTTCCCCTTTGTGGCGTTGACAGACATCGCATTCTGCTACAAAAGTAAGGATGTCCTTTTTCATGCCTGTCCAAAAAAATGATCTTCTGGTGCGAGCATACGTCTTCTGAAAGCCCGAATGTCCTGCAATGGGCGATGAGTGTAATTCTGCCAAAATGCGACCTTTGAGGGTGGATGTTGGGGATATTACGACTCTGTCCTTGTAGCGAAGAATATAATCCTGCCACGAGTAGCCCTTGGTGGAATTTGGATCTACCTGCAATTGAGAAATGAGTTGGGATAGCCCGGGGTGTGAAAACCATTCCTTGCGAGCCTCTTTAATCCATTCTGGAATAGGGAGGGAAATTGCTAGCAGAGTACTTTCTTCCTCAAATTGGCGAGATAATGCATCTGCTACACTATTGTCTTTCCCTTTCTTGTAAATGATCTCATAATCATATCCCAGCATTTTGGCGAGCCATTTATTTTGTTGTGGGGAGGATAGGCGTTGCTCCAAAAAATATTTAAGACTGTGATGATCTGTGCGGATTTGGAAACGTCGCCCCAATAAGTAAGGTCGCCAGGTCTCGACGGAATGTAAGATGGCCATCATTTCTTTTTCGTATGTAGATTGGCCCAGATTCCTCCCACTTAGTTGTTGGCTTGTGAAGGCCAAAGGTCGCCCTTCCTGCATTAAGACCGCCCCAATACCGGTCCCCGAAGCATCACATTCAATGACAAAGGATTTGGTGAAGTCAGGTAGTGCTAAGACTGGAGTGGAACACATGTCGTTTTTGAGAGCGGTAAATGCCTGTTGTGCTTCCTCATTCCAAAAGAAGGAATTTTTCTTTAGGAGTTGAGTGAGGGGCTTCGCTATGCAGCCATAGTTGCGGACAAATTTACGATAATAGCCTGTGAGACCCAAAAATCCTCTCAAGCTCTTCAAAGTCTTAGTTTGAGGCCATTCTTGCATTGCCTGGATCTTTTTGGGGTCCACCTTGACACCTTCAGGCCCCACAATGTGGCCGAAATACTCAACTTCTTCCATGCCAAACGCACACTTGGACATCTTGACAAATAATTTATGCTTGCGGAGCAGGTGTAAGAGTAGATCTACATGCTGAAGATGTGTAGCACAAGTGCCACTATAGATGAGGATGTCATCGAAGAAGACAAGGACAAATTTCCTAAGATATGGTTTGAGAATGTGATTCGTAAGGCTCTGAAAAGTAGAGGGGGCATTACAAAGACCAAATGGCATGACCAGGAACTCATAATGGCCTTCATGAGTTCGGAAAGCAGTCTTGGGAATGTCGACTTCCTTCATGCGAATTTGGTGGTAGCCTGAGCGAAGATCCAGCTTCGTGAAGAATTGAGCCCCATTGAGTTCGTCCAGCAGATCGTCAACCACCGGAATGGGAAATTTATCTTTGACTGTCAACTTATTGAGGGCCCTGAAGTCGGGACACATCCGCCACTCCCCATTTTTCTTGAGTACCATGACCACTGGGGATGAATAAGGACTAATATTGGGATGAATGACACCTGCTTCCAAAAGTTCCTTAATGATTTTTTCTATTTCATTCTTTTGGGTGAACGGATATCGGTATGGCCGCACATTTGGGGGTTGGGCCCCTGGAACCAAGGTGATGCTATGATCATGTTCCCCTCGCGAGGGTGGAAGCTCATGAGGCTTGTCAAAGACCGGCAGATGGTTATTTAAAATCTGTTGCATCTCAGGATGAATTGGCAGAGACTTGGTTTCGACGACCTGGATGGCATTAAATTGAGCTACCACTCCATGATTTCCCTTTTTTAACAATTTTTCCATCCGATGTGAGCTGATGATAGAGGGGGCTCCCGCCTGGAGTCCACAGAGGGTATGTGTGTAGTTGTTCTGCTTAAAACTCATATATAACTCCTGAAAATCCATTGTGATTGGCCCAAGCGTGCGGAGCCATTCAGCACCGAGGACAATGTCGCAACCCCCCATGTGTATGGCAACATGTGGGTTTTCAACTGATAATCCCCCATTTGAAGTTTGACATTTTCACAGCGGCCTTCACATTTCATTGTGCCCCCATCCGCAATTTGGACTTGGAAGTTAGAAACTGCTCTTACAAAACAATGCACGGCTTCTGCGATTTTTTGATGGATGAAATTATGGGTACTTCCACTATCAATCAAGACTACTACTGGGCGATGTTTAAGAAAACCCCTGATTTTGAGAGTTTAAGGGGAAGAAATCCCTACCAACGCATGCAGTGAAATAACTGGTTCGTCAGAGACATTCTCCTTTGGGTTGTCTTCTTCTAGCACCTCATGTTCCTCAAGTGGTGGATCTTCCTCTGTTGAGCTGTAGTCAGTGGCATCTATTTGAAAAAATTTGGGCTCCTTGCATTTATGACCTGGGGAGTATTTTTCATCACAGTAGTAACATAGTCCTTGCTTCCTTCTTTCGGCCATTTCCGCCGATGACACCTTTTGGACCTTAAGTGTTTGAGTCGTGTTGTGAGCCTGTGGGAGAAGACCTTTAGTGGGGAAATTTGGGCGACTATATTGGGCTGCTAATGCACGTTCCACGTTACGGGCTACCTTGCAAGCCTCTGTCCAAGTGGGAGGGTGGTGCAGTAAGACTTGAGCTTTGATGGCTTCTTTAAGACCACTGATAAAACATTCCGTGTAGAAATCATTTGAGAGACCCCAAGTGCAGAAGGCTAAGGCTTCAAAAGCTGTAATATATTCATCCACGGTACCTGTCTATCGGAGCTTAGTAAGACGACCCAAAAAAGAGTCCTCCTGTTCAAAGCGGTCTCGAAGAGCTTTGGTAAATTGGGTTCACATCTTAAAAGGTCCATTGCAACATTGATGCTATTCCCACCATTGCCACCGTTCATTATCCAAGTACATGCTCCCCAACATAAGCTTAGTTGCATCATCGAAGATATGATTCAGTTTGAAATACTGCTCCATTTGAGCTATCCATGCGGACGGGTGAGAACCGTCAAATTTATGCATATCCAACTTGGGAGGTCGCTGACTGGGTGGTGGGTGGGTGTGCCAGACGTGAGGAGAGTGGCTAGACTCACCCTCATTGTATACATTGTCATTATACGCCTCCTCATGGGCTGGCTCCTCATCCTTCGGGAGTAATTGCTGGACCTGGAGAGATAGTCCGTTAAGCTGCCTATTGATGGATTGGATGGTTTCGTCAAGTTTGTCCAGTCTTTCATTGGCCATTGCTTGAGCTCTAGTTTCTACCATACACCAACCTGATGAAAAATTGGGACCGCCAAAAATTTCTCACTAATAATTGAATGGTACCACTGTGCTCAGCTCGTCGTCCTGATTCTGATGGGCTAGATCACAAATAAGCGCCCGGGAAGATCTCAGACTTTTTTTTTTTTTTTTTGAAAACTCCTAACGGAGTTTTACTCCTTCCTGATCAATACTGCAGTCGCCAAATCCTCAAAATGTCAATGCGGCCAAACTTCCTGTGAAAATTATACCTCGGTATAGGAACCCTTCACAACAACTCCGATCTGGTGGATCTGAGAGATCTGAATGCGGATCGGCTGGCTCTAATAGATCAGAATGATTGATCTGCGAACTCGAGACTGCGGGACTGATGTCGGCTGCTTCTGCACCCCTTTGCACCAGCGGATCTGGAATAGATGATGTGCGATCCCCCGAGAGAAAAGGGAACTATGGTCTTGAGGAGTGTCAGGTGCTACAGATCGCAATATACATAAGGGTCTGGCAGTAGTACTCGGCCCAATGTTTCAGGGCTCTAACTAAGGAGGATCGACTGTACCCTTAGCCGTACAACCCGACTACCCTATCGTACGGGCGAGTAATCTCTACGAGTGCTGTTCTTGGTGTACTGTAGCCACAAGACGGCCGGTGGTTTATCTATGGCGAGGTTTCAAGGGAGCCTAGGGGCTTCCGATATACCCAGAGGGTACGTGGAAAACAGTCCGTGCGCGGTTCTGTCTAATGCGTTACTACTCGAAGGGGTACCCACAGGGGTTACAAGGGAGTCCAACAGACGTGACCACCTCTTGTATTTCCTGCGTGCATGCCTCCCCAAATCCGCAGGTTTATGCGCTCAACGACAAATCCCGTGGTTTAAAGACGCCGAAACACGTCTTTAGCCAAAAAAAAATTTTGCTAAGAATTGGCGATCCCACCGGCCCTGGAAAGTGCTCTAATACCACTTGTTATGCTCTTAACCTGCAAAAATGATACCCAATATAGAATATGCGAAGAAAAGATACCCAGAACACAGAATAGCAATGATTTTATTATTCAGAGAGTAATGTTCACTTGCCTCTTCGAGGGGGCAACCTCCAATAGAGCAGAGCTCGATTACAAAATAAGACACGATACTCCTCGCAGGGAGTCTCTATCCGTTATATATGACTCGTACATGCAATACCACAGGCCAATACCGTGGGTTTTATTAATACCATCTATCTAATACTACGGCCCATTTGCAACTAACTGTGGTCCCGTCATTAATTGCGGGTTAACCACTTACAAATATTAATATGGGCTTTATTGACTCTTGACTATGACGTGATCCCATGACATAAATAAGGGGGTTAGGGTGGGACCCTAACACTACATGTATCAACCGTAGGCATAAAATAATTAGAGGAATTTATACTTTTCCATAGAAAGGATCCTTAGTCACCCAAGAAGGTAGCATGATGCTTTATTATATCAATTCGAAAGGTTAATCAACCCACGACAAAAACTTGTACACTTTATAGTATACCAAGAAACAATTATTACAATTGGTTGAATTATTGTTGAAGATCAATAAATCCTAAGAAAAGAGGTCTAATGATGGAACAACACTAAATTATTTCCAAATATGATTGTGTAAAGGATATTCTACATAACTTCTAAGATGTGGGGCTATGCAACACATGTTTGGCCCAAAGTTGCATAGTATAGTTTAACAACTTCAAATTGAAGATAACTAGTAGTATTTTCTTGGCATAGTTGTGTGTTCCAGGTGGATATGGGTGGCCACCTACCTATTCCACATAGACCTCCAGTCAGTTTATTTTATTTCCTTGTTTATTGCAACATTTACTATTTTTAGTATTTTTTTGAGTCCTCAACTTCTAGACTAGTTTTGACCCCCTAAACAATGTTTCTTTGAGGTTTGTAGTAGACCCATAGCCATGGGTAGGGGCCTACCACAAATCTTGTATTAGTCGAAGAGATCCTTCCAACAAGGTATCGTACGCGCCAAACAAAGATAATATGACTAAGTTATGACCCTGGAAGTTGGCTGCCCAACTAACCCCAAGGGGGCCCACAAACTCTTGTCGTTCCATCTACTAGGGTTAGGGTTTTGGTTGTTTAGGGGTTTCCCTTGTTGTTCAATAATAAATAGGCCCTTGAGCCTCATTGTAACATAGTTCAGAGGCATGTAGCTGCCACATCTCTTCTCAGAGATAAGCTGCCATCACCCGAGCTAGTTTTATTTCCATTCTATTTGTAAGCATACTTTAGTATTTGATATTAATGAAATGAAGCGTTATTTCTGTTGCATATTTTTATTTATGGTTATATCTCTAATTTTTGTTCCTGTTGAATTTCATGTCAGTGGTATCAGAGTGGTCTACTCTTTCTCTGTTTTTCTTCACATGTCCCCAACAAAGTCTGGATATAAGGAGTTAGCGCTCAAACTGGTCAAACCTCTGCAAGACTAGCCTTGCAAATCCCGACGGCCTCCCACGGCGAGAGAGAAGAAAGATGAGGGGGCAGGAGGTCCTTTAAAAATATTGCTCGAAGAATACCTCTAGTGACAGAGGAACACGATGATGGACAACTTTGGCCATATCCTTCAATAGCTACCCAAAGGCGATGCGTCTCCTTCCAGCATCTACTCTGGAAGTGCCACACCTTTTAAGGTACAACTTAACTTTGACATCCCTATATTTGAAGGTCAGATAGATGCGAACATCATAGATAAATGTATAAACCTGCTAGAAGGATATTTTAGGTTCATGATTTTTCCAGTTGGGAAAATATTACATTTTCACTTCTCAAAGCCGCCCCTCATGTCAAGGATTGGTGGGAAACCTATTGTGAGAAGGATGAAAGTACACCCTCACTATTTTCAGCCACACCCACTTGGAATTCGTTCTGGGAGGCCATCAAGGAGTTACCCTGTCAGGAGCTATGAGGATAAATACATAAAGTGGACCATGCTGTGACAGGGAAGGGACCAAGACGTACCCGAGTTTACCAATGTTTTTCATACCCTTTGCACAAAGATGGGTATCAAGGATTCTGAGCAACATTTGGTACTCAAGAACCGTGGCTGCCTACATAGGTACATCTAGGATGAGATGGAGTTGGTGGACATCTCCTCGCTTGGCACGATGTATCGATACACTATTAATATTGAGCAAAAGTTTAAACGGAAGAAGTGAAACTTTGGATCTGCAAATCTAAAGCAAGGGAAAGGTGCCCCCAAACCACAGAGAAAGGGACAGAGTCAAGGTAAGGAAACCCAGGAAAACTCGTCGAAGCTACAAGCAAAGAACAACACCATGAAGACAAAGAAGGAAACCAAAAAATGATGTGAGTTCCATAATATCTCCACTCAAAACACGAGTGAGTGTTAGGCTAATAATTCACTAGTGGAAGAGTTGAAGGTTTCTAAATCAGACACATGTTCTGACTCTAAGTCAAAACCCAACAAGGGTAATGAGAAAGGGAAGAAAATCATTGATGCAGAGCCCAGTGCCATCATGGCCACCACTAAGATCCAGAAGAATGAACCTAAATATCCAAAGGAGGGGGAACGTCTCTTCCACTCACATATGTGGGTGAAGGTTTCTCTATTGCAGTTCATTGTCAACAGTGGGAGCAAAAAGAACCTCATTTCAGCAAAGGTCATGAAGCGGTTGGGCCTACCAACTACAACACATCTGTAGTCGTACACCATCAGGTGGCTTCGCCAAGGACGAGATCTTCGTGTCAATAAGTAGTGTCGCCTTCCCTATAGCATCAAGCCCTTCATTTATGTGGTATTGTGTGATGTTTCCCCTCTTTAAGTTTGTGATGTATTTTTAGGACAACCATACTTATGGAAGCAACATGTTGTATATGAGTCTGTACCTCACTCTGTGATTATTACTTTGGGAAATAAGTTGTACACGATACCAGAGGTAGCCCTGCCTACCGCCATCTCTTTGATCACTACAAAGAAATGCTGTAACATCATTTCACATACTAGGAAATTTGTTTTCCTTATGATTCACCCTCAGGGCAAGAAGAAGATTGTGGCCACGCTTCCAGACATGGCTCCTCTGCACAACAACAACAGATGGACAAGGTTGTGGAGGAGTACAAGGACATTTTCTCCTCACCTATGGGGGTGCCTCTGCACTGTCAGGTCAAGCACTCCATCGATCTGACCCAGGGCAGGCCACTACCCAATGGACCGATCCATCAATGCTCTGTTATGGAGAACAATGAGATCAAGAGGCAGCTTCAGGAGTAGTTGCAGAAAGGGAAAATCAGGCCAAGCTCATCACCCTGTGGGAGCCTGATTATATTGGTACAGAAGAAGGATTTGACCTGGAGACTCTGTATTGACTATCGAGCACTAAACAATATCATTGTATGGAATAGGTACCTAATCCCATGGATTGATGACCTTCTAGACTAGCTCAAGGGGACCAAATATTTCAGCAAGGTTGATTTGAAGTCTGGTTATCACTAGGTGCCTATCGAACAATCCGATGTGTGGAAGAATGCCTTCAAATCCAAGGAGGGCCTTTTGAAATGGTTGGTCATGCCTTTTGGGTTGACTATGTCATTGAAACATTCATGAGATTATTGGAGGACATCTTGTGACCATTCACCAATGCATTCATGGTGGTGTATTTAGATGACATCTTGATCTTCAGCCGGAGTTGGGAAGAGCACCTCCACCATATCCGATAGTTCCTCCAAACCTTGCGACAACACAATTTGTGTATCAATTTGGAGAAATGCACTTTGACCCAAATTCAATATCTAGGGTACATCATTGATTAGTAGGGTGTGCATGTGGACCTAGCCAAGATACAAGTCATTTGGGATTGGACAAACCTAACCACTCTAATAGAGCTCTACAACTTTTTAGGTCTTGCCAATTTCTACTGCAGGTTTGTGTTGGGGTTCTCTCATATCGCTTGGCCTTTAAGTTAAGTCACCAAGGGTGAAGTGAAAGAAAAGTATTTTTGGTCTGAAACCCAACATAAGGCATTTGTCGAGTTGAAGCATCGCCTCTACTCTACACCAGTGCTCACGTTACCAGACCTATAGCAACAATTTGAGATTGAGATAGATGCCTATGACTATGCTATTGGTGCAGTTCTTACTTAGCAAGGGCATCCAGTGGATTACCACAGCGAGACACTTTTAGACATAGTATGAAAGTATCCCACTTATGAAAAATAAATTTAATTCATTATGCAATTTTGTCGTCAATGAAAGCATTACATTCTGGGGAAGTAAATGATCATCCACATAGAACACCGACCCCTGCAATTCATACAGACACAAGGGAAGTTGCAGAATGATCACCATAAAAAATGGTCCACGTACCTGCAACATTTCCATTTGAACGTTAAGTACAAGAAGGGAAGCACCAATAGTGTTGCAGACTGCCTCAGCCGACCACCAGTCATGGCATTGATCACTGTGCCTGACTTATGTGGGCATGAGACCTCGAGGTGCTTGCATCTTTACAAGAGCGATCTAGAATTCGACAGCACATACCAGACACTCTTGGAAGGTAAGCAAGTTCCAAAATTTCACCTCTGTGATGCACTATTATGTCACCTGGGAAACATCTATGTTACTTCAAGCGAGTGTGCCAAAATGATTTGGGAGGCGCACTAGAGTCGTGGCATTGGGAATTTCAGAGTAGTGAAGACAGTTGCAGTAATGCAGAAGTATTTTTATTCGTCGAGCCTTCGTAAGGATATTGGGAAGTACATTTGATCCTACACTGCCTACGCCATTGTCAAATCAACCATCAAGAAGCAAGGCCTATATACTCCTCTACCTATTCCTAATCGACCTTGGGAATCCATCTCCATGGATTACATGTCAAGCCTTCCTTCTACTAAGCATGACAATGATTGCGTTTTTGTGGTCTTCAACAGATTCTCTAAGATGGTCATTATGGAAGCCTACAAGAATAGTATCACAATAGAGGTCATTGCTAAGATCTTCTTTAAGCGAGTATGGGTACACTTTGGGATACCACAGTCCATTGTCTCAGATCGGGACAACAAATTCCTATGTGTATTTTGGTTAAGTCTCTGGTCGATGTTGGATACCAAAATTACTAAGTCCATGACTTTCCACCTCCAAACTGATAGCCAAAGAGAGGTCATCAACATGATGATCGTATACATTCTGCGCATGTACAACTCGAAGCATCCACACACATGGGATGAAAGCCTCCCCTATGTCCAACACAACTACAACAAAGCTCTCCATATCTCAACACACCACAACCCCTTTTATGTAGGGTTGGGATTTCAGCCATTATGTCCCATTGATGTGGCCATACCATTTGCGGCCACTCGAGCAGATTCAACTCACGTCTAGTCTGAAGCCGACAAGGCTAATAGATTCATTGAGTACATTCAACACATCCACCAGCAGGTCCATGATATATTGGACAAAGCCAATGCTAAGTACAAGTAATTTCATGATCAACATCGGGTGTCATACAATTTCCAGGTGGGCAACAAAGTTTGGCTACATTTGTAGAAGAAGCACCTCGCTAGACCCCACTGAAGCTTCCCCTGCTTCGATATGGGCCATACACCATCACCAAAGTTGTAGGGGACAATGCCTTTGAACTAAGCATTCCACCTTTCCTTGGTCTACACCCAGTGTTCAATGTAGACCACCTTTGGCCATAATTTCCACCATTGTTGGACACATTCGACATTGCACAACAACTCACATCAAGAGAGCTAAACCCAAACTGCATGGAACATGCCACAACTAATCAGACCATGGACACGTAGATCAAGCCCACTTGCCAACAGAGGATCCAACTATATCAAGTTGTCAAAGCAAACCAACTCCTTCACCAAGGCAAGTGGTTCACCAGGGACCAGGTTCAACATAAATTTCCTCACCTCATGGAGGCTCTACACGTAATGGGGACCAGGAGGGAGGAATGATGCAGGTGGATATTGGTGGCCACCTACCTATTCCACCTAGACCTCTAGTCGGTTTCTTTTGTTTCCTTACTTATTATAGCATTTACTTTTTTTAGTAGTTTTTTGGGTCTTGAACTTTCAGAGCAGTTTTGGCCCCCTAAACGACATTTTCTTGAGGTCTGCAACAAACCCAAAATTTCTATCGCAAATCCTGTAGTACTCGGAGAGATCTTTCCAACAAGGTATTGTACGAGCCAAACATAGATAATATGACCAAGTTACAACCCCGAGAAGTTGGCTACCCAACTAACCTCAACGAAGCCCACAAACTCTTGGCGTTCCATCTCCTGGGGCTAGGGTTTTGGTTGTTTAGGGTTTTCCCTTGTTGTTCAATAATAAATAGGCCCTTGAGCCTCATTGTAACACAGTTCATAAGCATGTAGCCCCCACATCTCTTCTCAGAGATAAGCTACCATAGCCAGAGCTAGTTTTATTTCCATTCTCTTTGTAAGCATATTTCAATATTTGATATCAATGAAATGAAGTGTTATTTTTTATGCATCTCTGTATTTATGGTTATATCTATAATTTATTGCATTCTTGTTTAATTTTGGATCATTGTGTTAGCGACTATAGTCATATAAATTTGTGTCGTGACCTAATTTCATAACATGTAAGTTATAATACATTTTTATCACACACTTGTCGCCAAGGTAATGTATAGTATTATAGGCAACTATTCTAGTTTGAAAAATCATACATATAGATTGCGGATGAATATTCAGTAAAAGACATGTAATTATTATTAAAACTGGTAAATTTTTGGCCAATAAAAATGGGCGAGTTTTAAACCAAATTAACGAATATTATAATGTCCAAAAAATAGCCAATTAGCCAAATTTCACCCCTAAAATTTTCCCTACTTGTGGCACTATGCAATTGTAAAAGTTGGAGTGTCATAATAGAATTATGTTATGGCTTGCCCACACTATGGTTGAACTAAAAGCCTCACACAATTACAACATAAACAAGGTCATCTTCCATGATTTTGACTTCTTAATTGTCTCCTCAATTATGGGGATTGTGAACACAAGATTAATGAATAATAAGACAATTTTCTTTGTTTCCCTTCACATTAATTATTTATGTTGTCCACTTTCTTGTATAATGATTGCATTCTTGAACTCTATGTTTGTATATTAAAATCAATGAATAAAATCATTACCCAATAAGTTGTTTTGATGGATTATATGGTTGCCATATTTTTTTTTCTTATGGAATGGGTTTATCCTTTATGTGTATTAACTTTCTTTTTGAGATTTCACAATGTACTCTTAACAATTTATCATCAAAATTACCTAGCTTATATCTATCTTCACTTTGGATCTATAATTATCTTAAGAAGTATCAAATTTCCATATACATATATATTTGTAATTTTTAAATCAAAATTAAAACTAAATTTTTAATTTATTTAATATTTATTTTAAACATATTTATTCAATTTTTTTTTGGTTGAGTAAGAAAACAATTACCCTACATTATTATAAAAACCTTTTGTAACACTATGAAGAGTCCACATAAATTCCATGCCGAATCATTAGGACTGATAATGTTTCATCACCAAAGAAGTACTTAAAAAATGAATGAATTTCTATGCCAAATACTTTGTTTATTTTCTCATAAAACTATGTGCCAAGAAAGGACGCAGAAAGACCATCTTTTGTAAATTAAGCATCTGAACGCGTTGCTCACAAGTCAATGATAATAACAAGTAACGAACATGAAGGTGACCTAGAAACCCAATTCATACTTTTCATGGAAGATGAGCGTCATTATTGTCATTGTTGAATTTTGTATCTATCGAACGAGGGTTTCTCCGGGGATGTCATGGAAGTTGAGTGTCATTATTGTCATTGTTGAATTTTGCAGATAACCTTTTCTATAGAAATAGGGTTTCTCTGTGGAGTTCATGTACTCCCAACAAATTCCAGTCACGGGACAATATTTCAAATTTCGGGCCATAATCATGGGCCCGTATAATAACAATCTTCTCGGCTGATTATGGGTCGGTATGACAATCTCCTAGACTGAAGACGTACACATGAATCTAAGAAATCAGATATTTAGAATAGCTCCACAAATAGGAGTCAAACATGTTCTATTTTTTTCTTGGGCGTAACTGTCTGGCAATTACAGAATATTAATACATGTACTTGCCCTACTTCATGTGCAACGACTGTTCATACAATGTACTGGTTGACAAAAAAATAAAAACAAAACAAACATCGTGCTATAGATAGCGAATTTAATGCATTTTGTAGGTTTCTGCTGAGATCTATGGCATCGTCTATTTTTTATTCTGTTACAACAAATATTTGCTGGGAAAGTGTGCGGACTGGCGTTTACGTTTTTCTTTTTCAAACGTTATCGGGTTCACGGGATGAATTTGGAGAGATACACCCCAAATTCACGCTCACGAGGTTCGTTCACATTGAGTACTTAAAACTGAAAGGACGATCACGCACACACCGTTTAATTCACATACGCCATATGCCACTGTCAATACCTTGTTTTCTTTCTGTGACACTGAACTCTATTGGCCATTTTGCTACGATAAAGTCTGAGTTTATTTTTGAATTGCTGGAGTACGCGCCTGGATGCTGTTTTTCCATGATGCGAGTGATGTTGTCGAAGACCATTTGGGCCTGATAATGATATGTTTCAAACTTCGAATAATTAAAATAGATATTGTAGCTTTTAATCTCGAAGTACAAATCGATTGATTAGGGTGGAAGTGTTAGAATATATGGAAAAAATGGCTCAAAGCCGTATCATATTCGAGGACAATTTAATAGCACGTTCAAATACAGTGCAAATTCAATAATTCAGTGGTGGGGCATAAAATTAAAACAAGCATTACATTCTGGAAACATTTTGGAATTTTCATCCAGGCGTGAGGATGGATTTACGTCATTTTTGGTAAAGTTTTAATAAGTACATTTTGAAAAATTATGTGTGCTCTGTAGTTAAATAGGGTTAGCCTAACTGTGTTGAGTTAGTTATTTTTTTATTGGTTTATTTATTTAAATTTAGAATTTTAATATATTTTTATTTTGGTAAAAGTGCCCTAAAAAGATATTAGGAAAATCCCGGAATTATGCTAAGTGATTCAATGATTATCTAGTCTAGATGGTTGAAATATATAAAATCCCTTAAAAGCTAGTTTTCAGTGCCTTTTTATTTATAAATATGCATACTGTTTAATGATATAAAATCCCTTAAAATATATTTAGTGCTTTTTTATTTATAAATACATATTGTGCTTTTTTATTTATAAATATACATATTGTTAAATAATGTGAGATATGAAAGATAGTATTCTATTTAAAAGACTTTTTTGTATTGATTTTGTTTAAATTTATTTAAAATTTGAAAAAGCAATAATTTAAAGCTGTTAATTTTACATAATCTTTAAATTTAAAAAAAAATGAAATTAAATTTATTTTAAAATTTTAAAATACAATTTAAATAATAAAAAATTATAATCTCGATAAAAATAATATCACATTATTTAAAAAAATACATCAAAAATTATATACCTAATATCAAAGTAAAGCCCATAGAAGGTCTTCCCTAATATATATAATGTCTTTTTTGAGTATTCAAGTTGGATGGAATTTCATATACTTTCATATAATTTATTTAGCTTTGAAGGAATAAGTGGTACTACGCCTTGTATTGGTAGTGTATTGCAGGTGTTACAGCTTTACTTGTATGATAAATAATACATGTTTTAACCTACTGCATAGAACAAGCTCTATCTTTCCTATAGGTTGCTGGACTGTATAAACTATACCTATCCTTTATGATATTATTTGCTAGTCCGCATAAACTATACCTATCCTTTATGATATTATTTGATGTCAAAATGAGTATACAACACCTGCTTGAAAGCAGAGTTTTTTCCACTGTAACTTTTGTGTCAATGTTATTATTCAGGTTGATCTATTTAGGAGTTTGAAAAAATAATATTATTGAGGGCTATAAACTTGGTTAGTGTTAATATCATCTATATCTATTTATCAATATGTTATTATAAATATTTTATTTACTATATAATTTTGAAGGTTATATATTGTAGTGTTTTTTTAGTGTTAATATCATTTATAGTTATTTATCTAAAGATTTATATATATTTGAAAATTTATATATTAGTGTTAATATCATCTATATTTTTATCAACATTTTATTATAAATATTTTATTTATTATATATTTTTCATAGTTATATATTTTTGTTGAAAGTGTACTTTGTCAACTTTAATATCATCTATAGTATTTATTTAAAGATTTATGTATATCTGAAAATTTATATATAGAGAATTGTAATTACTTTTCTTGATTGAGTTTTTTAGTTTAATTAGTTTAGTGGGTGTAGTTAGAACACCTTATGGAAACTTACAACTTTTCATTTTAATAACTGTGTATAATTATTTTTTGACATAATTTTAATAATAGGGTGTTGTGTTACCCATGACACGTTAAATGACATAAAGTTAATAAAATGATGTTATGTCAGACATGATAGTTTGGTTAGGTTGATTTTGAGAGGAGTTGTCCAAAAAACTTTAGGTATTGAAAAGGCCTGCAGTTGGAAGTAAAAACCATAAAGGATAAGTTTTTCATTTTTTGGGTTATATTTTCTGACCAAATCTGTAATTTAGAAAAATTGTTGAAACTGTAAATATTAATTATTAAAAATGCATAATCTCAATAGACCTAAGGTTGTTTGAGCACTGAATTTATCTATATATTAAAAAATAATTTGAATAATAAAAAATAGCATTTTCACAAATAATCATGTAATCTAATTTCAAATAATCACAACTAAACTGAATAATAATTGTTAAAAAAATAAAAAAAAAAAAAAAATATTTAAATTGTTCCATAAAACCCTAATAATCTAATAAAAACTACACCTTTCTTCGATACAAAACCATCATTCACAAAAACTACACTTCTCTTCACAAAAACTACACTTCTCTTCTTACAAAATCATCGTTCACATTCACATTAAATAAGTTTATAATAAAATCACTATATCAGGATAAATAAGTTAAAATAATTTGAAACTATAACCACAAAAAAAACACACCCCAGAAGTGGCTTTCACAATTTCAACGTACACAGTCCATGAGCGAGACACTGTTCGACTGTCTTCCGTTTATAGGGGAGCTTGGACTTGAATTTGCAAATGTCATTCCCATCAAAGCTGCCAGATAAGGATATACATAAATATTTACTCAAGCCTGGAACGAAACATCTGTTGAGTAGGAAAAATTCACACTTCTTCCACAGGTATTCCACGAGTTTATCAAGAAAAATCCCAGTAAAATGTGATGAACAAGCCATGATCTTATCTCAAATGGGATGAAATAATACACATTCTTAATAATAAGAATACAAATTGCCACATCTTTAACAAAACCAAAACCATGGCAAACAGTGAAACTATCTGATCTCTGTCACTGACGAATTTGCTGTGTTCACAAATATAGATATTAAACTAGGTAATCTTACCAATGTCAGATTTAGGTTATAATATGATGAATATGGTTGTATTAGTGAGGATATTTAGGTTATAGTATGATGAATATGGTATAGTATTAAAGTAGGGTCAATATGATGAATATGGTTGTATTAGTGAGGATATTTAGGTTATAGTATGATGAATATGGTTGTTGATAAGTTATGGGTTTAATTCTTTTGACACTGTTATTGATAGATTATGAGTTCAATTCTTTTGACACTGTTAGAATTTAGGTAAATTTCTTGACAAATCAAACTCAGTGTTTAAGCTCTTGACACTTTAAGCTTAATATTTGAGCCAGCAAAAAATGCTCCATTGCTCAGAAAGTGATCCCTTCACATAAATTGGTAAAATATTCTATAAAAATAACAAGCAAAAAGTGATCACTTCAAGCCTATCTACCTGATACAATATATCTACCTGATACAATATTGGGTGGACTATCTGCAGAAGCCACATTGAAAAAGAAAAAGAAAAAATTGAACATGGCAGTTATAAATTGCTAAGGGGGCCTGCTTTGTATTTGCAGAGTGAATGAACTGGATGGACTAGAAATGTGGGCGTAAGAGCTTTTGAAAAACCCAAGCCTTCGGTAATACTCGACAGAAAACAGTGACAGAGAAAGCTGAACTTGGTCCTCTCCCCATACCACATTCGTCTCAGAATTACGATTGTTCGAACCAGAAGCTGGCCTCGATGTGTTGGACTTAGGATTACAGCCACATTTACCATTTCCCGACAGAATCGGACGCAGGTAATTCATGTATAAATGTCTGAATCCTCCCATGGCATTTACCACTGATCCGAGACGCTTGATAGAATTCCCCGTGTCAGGCCAGTGTTTAGTGCAAACCAGTTCCCACACACTATCATTCATGGCTTCCTTACGCCACACTCTACATACACAGGCGGCTACTGCCAGAGACTGAGCATCAAGATGCTTGAAAACATGGTGCATTAGGTCACAGCTCTGAACAACTCTATCCCGGTTATATGTTCTCTTTCTTTGCATCAGCCCAAACGCCATGGTCTGGTCCGGTCTGGATTGGATTCCTCTTGAATGCTTCAATCCTTCAATATTTTTCATTCCTCTTGAATGCTTCAATCCTTCATTATTTTTCTTTTTCAGAAAACACCCCCAAAACTGAAGCCATATAAAAAGAACGAGCGGTTATCAACGGAGCTGAATCCACAGAGAACACCAAGTCGTTAAACCTCCGGGTCAACCGTTTGTTTCACATGTATCTATGCCTTTGGAAACGGACAGACTAAAAAACAACGCCTGGTTTTGTCCTCCATTAATCGGAGTCTTAAAACCAACGGGAATTAATTGGAATCCTCCCTACCCTGTTCGTGTCGTCTATTCGCCTTAAATTTCAGCCGGTATGGGGTACGTTTCAGATCTCGAAATGGATTATCTTTTTGGCTGAACATATACTCAAAGCATTTGTCGTATATTCGGATCCAGTCCCTTGATAAACCCCAAACATGCTCCCAACTTTACTCTCCACTCTCCTAAAAGGTTACGAATTCCAATACATATTCTAGAATTGGTGGCAGAAACGCCGCTTCGCAAGCACGCCACCTTGTAATTTTTTGGGCCAGCATGAGCACTATTTAATGTTGCCCTGAGTGGTATGTGGGTTATCAGATTTCAAAGCAATTAGAATTTGAAAGTTTATAGGTGGGTTATTATATTTTAAAGCAATTAGAATTTGAAAGTTTATTGTGCTGAGAGGTTGATGTTGTAATGTGTCGTAATCTAAATTATGATTTAGTGTAAGGGTATAAAAATTAAAATTAAATAATAAGTAATAATAAAAGGTATGGAGCAGGTAAGGGTTTCGAGTCCTGGTCAGAGAACTGAACCTCGAACAGGGTTTGGGTAGGCAGTCGGGACCTGACGCCATGCACAGATGCCGACGCGGGAGAATACCTTTCAGCTATTGCAACTGGCAGATGGAGGTTAAACCGTGTTTTGGCATATACTTTTGTTTGGTAATGTAAAACCTTATCATTGACATCAGTTTGTTTTTCCGTTCACTTGGTCTGTCGGTTGTCGTGTTACATTGGAAAGGATCAACCATGGTTAAACCCGCCGAGTTTTTAGCCCTGGACCCAGATGTTGAAGATATTCTCTCCATGTGGGGGAAGGATATCACTTCTCAGAACGTGGATTACTATTTTGGGTCTGTAGAAATACCAAGTCCGGAGGCTGTATCGCAGGTGGAAACCCCTCAGGTTTTATTCCAAGGCAAGGGGTTGGACAGAGTGGTTCAGAATGTTGGTTCAGCGGACGGCCATAAACAATCAGAGAAAGGGTCTGAACCGAGAGGGGTGAGTGTGGCCAGTTTACCCACGGACCCAAAAGGCAAAACACAGAAAACTCGGTTTACAAACCCTAAGGGGCTAGAAGAAATAACCCATTTAGGGTTTCCTGCAGGCATTGAACAGCCTTGGACACCAGGAGTTACGACCTCGCTTACGAGGATTACACTTCCAAGAGAACCCCAAGTCCAACTTGGGTCTTCAGCAAGCGAGCTCGGAGTTTCTTTAGCAGGGGGACAGGCAGGTAATGATGGACTGGAGGCTGATTTCTTGTTCTCTGGGAATGACGATATGGGACTTTCAGGTCAGATCCCGCCATTGTTGGAATCAGAAACCCTATTGGGCTCAGCACAGATAACCTCAGAAAATAACGAGGATCGTGAAGGTATAAGACCGGCGGTGGAAAGTTTAAGGAATAAAGGAGCGACAAGGAAACAGAAAAGACCCATTGGAACACAGGTGATAGCAGACAATCTGATCCTGGGGATGGAGGTGTCCATGATAGAAGCCCTAGCGGTTGCGGACTGTACTTTGGTCGGCAGGGTTAGAGGTAAACTATATACATCAGATTTTCTTCAAGGCTGGGGTGAAAAATGTTTCACGGCAGATAGACCTTTACAGTTCGAAGCCCTAGTATTAGCTAAAGGTTGGTTCAAGCTCAGATTTGCAGACAAAGAATCGGTGGATTGGGTCCTTCAGCGAATCTGGCACATTGATAACATACCAGTGCTGTTAAAGAAATGGTCTCCTTTATTTGATGCTATCAAGGAGCGCACGGATGTGTTTCCTGTTTGGGTGCGTGCTCCGGGTTTACCTTCATTCCTATGGACCGAGGAAGTTTTCAAAACCATCGGTAATAGGTTGGGGGTGTACATGGATGCGGATATGACTTTCTTGACTACGAAAAATAGGGCAATTGCGCGCATTCTGGTCATGCTCAAACCGAGTGGGGGCCTGGCACAAAAGATTAATCTACAATTCAATGAATATGTATATGAGCAGATACTAGACTACGAACATCTGCCATTTAGATGCCATTGGTGCCACGAGTATGGGCACATGGCAAAAGATTGTCCACATAAGAGAAGAAGGAGACATTTCCGAAGGACAACAGCTCACAGAGAAAATGCTCAAGAAGATGTTCAGATGACGATGGAGCAGGATTTGCCGGAGTCGCAAGAACCAATGAATCTGGTGGCTGAGGAGACAGAGAAGGGACCAGCGGATGAAAGCGAACAATCTAAGGAGACGGCGGTGGAAAATGCCAAAGAACCGGAAGATGTGGAAGGGTTCGTCGAGGAAGTAGCTAAAGAACCAGAAGCCGTGGAAGGGTTCGTAGAGGAAAAAAATGCAAATCAAGCCCAAATCGACGAATCGGAGAAGGGTAAGAGCTCAGGGACTCCTACTTCCTCTTTTATTTCTCATGAGCATCCTTATATAAAACATAATATTGCTTCCTCATCATATAAAGAGCAAGAAAATAATAATGTTGAAAATTTGGATCACTTAATGTTAAATCCGGATGTGGAAACATTAGCTGAAACCTTACCGCTACTAGACATAAATTGTGAAGAAAAATGGCCTCCTCTCTCTCTCCCTGTGACCCGGCCTCCCTGCCCCTACAACCTGAGATCTTTGGGTGGGAATCAAGAGACTCAGGGGTCTTTAGGCGGTCTGGGAATGATACATTCACAGAACAAATCCAAAAACAAACGAGGACGGAAATCTGATCTGTCCAAGGCGAAACTAAAAGCAAAGATAGATGTTGCAGACGGTAAACAATATTCCATCACGGGGGTTCTTAGAGCAGCTCATCCCCCTGAGGGTGTTATCAAATGATTCTGACATCCTGGAATTGCAGAGGTTTGGCCAGCAAACCTAAAAAACTGGCCTTGAAAGAATGGATATCCAACTCTAAAGCAGATGTTATTTTTCTGCAAGAAACTCTGGGGAAGGCTTATGAGATTGAATCTATGCTAAAGTCCCTTCTGCCTGGGTGGGCATTCAGTGCTATGGATGTCTTTGGACATTCGGGGGGCATTGCAATTGGGTACAAAGAAGGGAGGGTAAAAGTCCTCAATAACTGGGGGATGAAGAATGTTATGGGAATGGAGTTAATATCCCCAGACTTTACTTTTCCAATCACCATAGTAAATATCTATGGGCCATGCCAAGGCAGGGAATCCTTCTGGGATGAATTGATGTCAAAATCTGTTATGAAAGCACCAATGATGATAATGGGAGGTGATTTAAATTTTACTATGGGCAGAGCGGAAGCTTGGGGACCATCGGCGAGAGAAGATCCTCTTACAGATTTTTTCCATAATCTCATCACAGAGAATAATTTTATAGACCCTTCCCCGATCAAGATAAAGCCTACTTGGAGGAATCGAAGGATAGGAGAAGACAGGATTGCCAAAAGATTAGATCGGTTCTTGCTATCGGACTCTTTATCCACCAATGCTCCTTTGATCAGACAATGGGTTGAGGAAATAGGGAATTCGGATCATTTCCCGATTTTCTTAGATATATCTATTCCTCCTCACAAACCCCCAGCCCCTTACAAATTTAATCCTGCTTGGCTCCATGATCCAACTTTCAGCAACCTGTTTAAAGAAACTTGGATTCACCCTGATCACAATGCAGGCGAGGAGAAAAGCTTTTTGTTCATGGAAAATTTAAAAAGATTGAAATCAGCTACAATTTCCTGGGAAAAGGACAGAAAACTGAAACAAAATGAGGAGTTGATCAGTATAAGGGAGGAGCTGAAACAGATGGAGGACTTGGATTCAGATGGATACTCATCACAAGACTCTAAGGATAGAATTCTTCTCTTGGAGAAGTAGCAAAACAAAATTCTTTTGGAAAGGGAAGAAGAATGGAGAATTAAGAGCAGGGCAATTTGGCTAAAATCTGGGGATGAGAACACTAGATTCTTCCATAATTTTGCAAAAGGAAGGAAATCAATAAATACTATATGGCACCTTAAAGATGAAGAAGGGAGAGATGTCAGGTCCTTTCCAGAGCTTTCTGGTTTAGGGAAAAGACATTTTCAAAACATTTTTGCAGATCAGGGAGAGGCTACTATTGCAGAAGTCTTTAAAACAGTGCAATGTTTTCCTAGATTCATTGAGGAAGACGAAGGTGAAGATCTTACAATTCCGGTCACTAAGGAGGAGATTGAAGCAGCTATGAAGCTTATGGGCAAAGACAAAAGTCCAGGCCCTGATGGTTGGACAATAGAATTGTTTCTCCATTTTTTTGAACAAATTGGAGCCGAGATAACTGAAGTAGTTGAAGAGTCTAGGCTGAAAGGAGAAGTCTATAGACCATTTAACTCAACATTTATTGCTCTCATTCCAAAGAAGGATGAGCCAGAAAGTTTTGAAGACTTCAGACCAATTTCATTGTGTAACTGCATTTACAAGATTATTTCAAAGGTTATTGCTCTCAGATTAGCACCAATCTTGTCAAGAAACATCTCAATGGAACAATTTGGGTTCTTGGATGGCAGACAAATCCATGAAGCCATAGGTGTCGCACAGGAGGTAATCCATAGTGTCAAGCTGAAGAAAAAGAAGGGAGCTGTTATCAAAATTGACCTCTCCAAAGCATATGATAGGATCAGCTGGCTCTATCTACGAATGCTTCTAACTCATGTGGGCTTCAGCTATCCTTTTGTCAGCTGGATCATGGGGTGCATTTCAAATGTCAGCTTTGCAGTTTTGGTCAATGGAGCTGCCTCTTCTTTCTTTAATAGCCAGAGAGGCCTCAGACAAGGGTGTCCTTTGTCCCCTCTCCTGTTCCTCCTTGTGGCTGAAGGGCTTAGTAGACTGATACATAAAGCCAGAAGGGAGGATAAGGTAAAAGGTATTGAGGTAGCAATCAATCTCTACATCACCCACCTTCTTTTCGTTGATGATATATTGATTTTCACTAATGGTAATTACAGCGAATTAAAGGAGATAAAATGTATTTTTGATCTTTTTCTAAAAGCTACTGGAATGCAGATAAATTCTGGGAAATCACAAGTTTGTTTGGCAGATATTGACAGAAGGGAAAGAAATCAAATGTCTGATCTTTTTCCTTTCCCTAGCCAACCTCTGGATGTTCCATTCAAATATCTGGGTTTTTGGTTAAAGCCAGATGCTTACAGAAAAGAAGACTGGAACTGGCTCATAGCAAAAATTGAAGCCAAAATATCTCATTGGAGTTATAGATGGTTGTCCAGAGCTGGTAGGTTGACACTTATTAAATCAGTCTTGTTAGCCATCCCAGTTTACTGGGCTGCCCTAACTTGGATTCCTAAAGGTGTAATGGAGAAAATCAGAAGAATCTGTTGCAGATTTTTATGGGCTGGCTCAAAGGAATCCTCGGGTTTACCATGGGTGGCATGGGACAAAGTGGCCAGACCAAAAGAGTGGGGAGGTTGGGGGATTAAAAGACTCCCTGAGTTCAGCACCTCGTTAGCAACAAAGTCAGGTTGGCGACTTATAACTATAGAAAACCTGTGGACGAGGGTGGTAAAAAGGAAGTATATAGATCCAATGCCTTTGGAAGATTGGATTCGGAGCCAGAATAAGAAGGCAAAAAACTCTTCAGTTATTTGGAAGGCCACGGTGGATGCTTTCTCAGTGATCGAGCAAGGGTTAGCATGGAAAGTGGGAGATGGCAGACAGATCAGGATTGGAAGAGACCCTTGGGTTGGGTGTAATGAAGCTTTTGCTTTATCACCAGGGCTTCTTCGACATCTTGATTCTAAAGGTATTACATCAATAAATCAGGTGGAAAGAGTTGGACAGTCCACTATCTGGGGACAGGCTTGGAAGGACGATGAAGAGTTAGGGTTAAATGCTAGATGGAAGAATGAATGGGCAGGCTTCATCAAAGAACTAAAACGATCCAATGTCAGGATAAAACAGGAACCTGACCGTTTAATGTGGGCTCACAGCAAAACTGGGGGGTATTCACCAAAAGAGGGATACTCTTTTCTATTAGGAAATATAGGATGGGGAGCCCCGGATTGGTGGGCCAAAGATATATGGAAACTCAAAAGCCCTGCCAAATCCAAGCTCTTTCTATGGTGTATTCTAAGAAGGAAGGCTCCAACTTGGGAAACACTACAATCTAGGTTTTTAGCTGGTCCAGGGCGATGTCCCTTGTGCAAATCTGATGAGGAAACCACAGATCACCTTTTCACCACCTGCTCTTACTCAAGGAAGATATGGGAGGAGGTCACTGGTTTTCTCAAGGTAAATGCACAGTGGGGACATGATCCGCTGGGAGATGCTTGGAGGAAATGGTGGCAAACTTATTCGGAAGGGAATATGAGGAACCTGCCTATTATCTTCTGTTGGGGCGTGTGGCTTGCTAGAAATAAGAGTTTGTTCCAAGATCAAAACACACCGACTTCTGTTATTGCTACTAATATCACAGCCATTTATTCTGCTCTGCCTCCTCCTGAGGAAAAAAAAAAATCCAGAACCAAACAAAATAATATCATTATACAGGAGGATATCCCTTGTGGTTTCTTTGATGGGGCCTCACAAAACAATAGGGCTGGTGCAGGCTTGTGCATACATTTCAATTCCGAACATTCTCTAAGAGCTTCGGTTGGGTTGGGTGCTGGAACAAATAATTATGCAGAACTTTCTTCCTTACGATTCCTATTATGCTGGCTACATCACAAAAACATCAACTCTATTCAGATATTTGGGGATTCTCTTAATGTTATAAATTGGATCAATGGTTTAGCTGCTTGTCAAAATCAAATTTTGATGACAATTGTTGAAGAAATTTTATTCCTGAAGACATTCTTTTACAGGTTCTCACTTTGCCATATCTACAGGGAAAGGAATGAAGAAGCAGATCAGCTATCTAAGGCTGGTCTACAACAGGATCCGGGCAGCTGGGAGATAGAAGAGATTCGTCAGGGGCAGTCTTACAGATCAGATCAGCCCCCATATGATCAGCCATAGTGATCTCAGTATATAGCTTCATTTTTGTCGGCACCATTCACAGCTTATCTTTCCACTGTTACATTTTTTGTATATATTTTTCCTTAGTAGTATACTCTTTCGGCAAGTAGATCACAGTTTACAGTCTTCTTATTATAATTTTTGTTACATTACAAAACATTGGAGGTCATACCTTTTTTGACTGTAAGGGGTTGTTTTTCCTTCTCTGAAGGAAACCCCGGGTTTCACATGATACTTTGCTTTTTGGATATTAATCATCCTCCCGGGAGGAAGACTACTACAGGTTTACAATACAGCAGAAAAGCTCCCTTATGGTTGAGCAGTGAATGAACACATGAGCCCAGCATGGCTTTAGAACAAATGTATGAAAACTTTTTATAACATCATAATAAAAAGTTTTGCTTTTTTCCCCGAAAAAAAAAAAGTAATAATAAAAAAAATAAAATAAATATAATTTTATGATATTAATTCATGGTTTTATGTGAAATATAGTTTATTTAAAAAGGGAAATTAAATTAAATTAGATTCATTTTAATTTTAGATTTACGAAGTGCCGGGATCAAATTTATGTAAACTTTTTAAAGTGAAAAGAGATTTGATCCTTCTTGACCCTTAATAGATCTGGAATTAAGATTGATCTAGGTTGATATATTATATGTAAAGGTTTATATAAGATGGTGGGCATAACAACACATAATGGTGGCCTGTAATTTTAAGCTTTAGAATCTCAAAGAAAAATAATATGTTAACAATAAATAATTTTTAAAAAATAGGAGATTTTTAAATAAGTATAATTTTATAATTAATTTTATTTAACCTTAATTCGAGATTTAAAAATTATAGGACTAAATTAAAGTATATTAGTGGACCCATATAAATTAAATAGCTAGTAAATGTGAATCAATCTATAAAAAGCATCAAAACATTTAGTTCATCTTAGCCTATTAAAAAAAAAAAAATAACAAGAATTAACTTAATTATAATTTTATTTAAATTTAAATTTTATCATTTTTAATGATAAAAAGAATTAATATATAACTTAAACATATATACATTTAAGAAAAACAAGTAACAAGATATTTAATAATAGAGTTTTTCCTCTATTTTACTATGGAAATTCTTATTATGTAAATAGACATTGTTACAATACCATGGTCTATGAATACCACATGCCCAAAAAATCATAACTCATTTCATATGATACTTGTTCAAATGACATTTTTTTAATCAATAAATATAATGAAAATGGCAAAAAAATATAACTACTTTGGAAATAAATCTCATCATGTAATTTTGTATACTATTAAAAATATTCTATGGAGATTAAATCTCTATCACCCACTTATTGAATTAAAATTTTAGAAGTCCTATTCCAAAATACACATATCTATAACCATAATTAATTAGTATATTAGTTTAATTTTAACTTTTAAAAATTAAAAATTTATAAAATATTACTCAATAAATTAAATAAACATACCTATAAACATAATTAATTAGTATATTGGTTTAATTTTAAATTTTAAATATCTTTGAATTCTTATTCAATAAATAAATAAAATTTATTATTATTATTTTTTTAAATTAATATTAAAATATGATTATTTGGAAATACAAAATCAAAATAATATTATAATTTTAATCTCAAAATACAAACTTCTATCTCAAAATACAAACTTCTATGATTCATATGGTTATAAAAATATCCTTAATATAATTATACCAAAAAAATCTTATCAATTTCTTTTTTATTTCTCTAATATTATTATTTTATTTTTTAGATTTCACCATTAATTATAATAATATTATTTAATTATTTTATTTTTTTAGATTTCACCATTAATTATAATAATATTATTTTATTTTTTAGATTTCACCATTAATTATAATATTGTTTGAATTTTCAGTTACAAGTGACCTAATAAATTTGTATTTGTATTATTTATATATATATACACACTTTTTACTATCATAATGTATTATAATTAAATTTCAACCATGAATATTTGGTCGTATATTTAACAAACTTGGTCAATGTATTAGCGCTTAACATTCAGTGTCACGCGATATTTATTCTGACAAACTCATGTATTTAGTGAAAGTTCTGTCAACCTATTAGATCTTAATTATTCAAGGTTTCGTAATATTGATTCTGACAAACTCCATAACAATGTATTTAGTCAAAGTTTGTTTACTTAATTCAAGGATCATTTGCAAACTCCATAACAATGTATTTAGTCAAAGTTTGTTTACTTAATTCAAGGATCATTTGCAAACTCCATAACAATGTATTTAGTCAAAGTTTGTTTACTTAATTCAAGGATCATTTGCATTCTTTTATAATCTTCGGATGGTTTTGTCCAAACAAAATTTTCGAGAAACTTTTTGGTAAAGTTGAGCCCGACAATATTCGAATCACTATTTAAAAAATTACTCATTATCCTTACATCTTTATTTAAAAATATAGATAATAAAAACTTATTAATTAATCTACTTTTGACTCACTAATGGGGCTTTCGTTTATTTATTATTTCTATAAAGGAGATAAGTTAAATGACTTCTGCTCTCATAAACGAGATATTTGTTCCTATGGTATACATCTATATAGTATATTTTCTGGCCTATGGATCACGGTATACGAGTTATACTGTTCTTGATATAATTTGATGTAAAAGTTATGATGTAGTTGATATATTTTGTTGTTCGTTGTAATATGGTGTCGACATTGTACTAATAAGGATTCAATTGGGTTAGTAATGAATAAGAACAAAAAATAGAATATTCTCGAGTAGAATGTGCTATTCATGTGAATTATTGATATTTTATATTTATATCTATGGAAGAATAAAAAATAAAGAAAATGTGGTGAAGTTATTGGAGTTGTAAGAATAGATGTGATTCAAAATTCAAATTAGGAGGAAGAAAAAAGATAAATGGAATAAAAAAGATATTTAGTTTTAAGGTAGAATGATTAGTTTAAGGGAATAAAATAGAAAATTTCAAGAGTTTATGTTAAAAAGATAATTATCAACATTGAAAAATAAATTTATGAATGGGAGGCTTATTGATGTCAATGGTTATTAATGACAAAAAATTGTTAGTAAGTAATTTGTCAAGAAACAAGATGTTAACAAACAAGTTGTTGACATTGATGAAGGAAAAAATGATACTAGTGAACTTAATTATGGTTTCATTCATTCAAAACTTATCCACACTCGTGGAGACGAAGCTGGTGAACTAGGTGTTCCATTGTCTCATAAAAATTCTTAATGGTTATCAAGAATCCTATTCATTCTATAAAATAAGCTTATAGACAACGAAACAAATTTACTATGAATCTTGGAAATACTTGATTTAAGTATGAACTATAGTAGTAAGAGGGGTTCATATTCATTTTATTGTTTTCAAGGTAAGTACAAAGTGACTCCAAGGTGCCATTCTAGGAGGGAGAAGTGTTGAAAATAGTAAAAGAAGAATTAAACTACACAATCATGGGAGAAATGGCTTGGTGAACCTAAGAAGGTTTTAGATGGAGTAGTGAGAGTCTTATACGTGTACCAAGGTGGTTTTCACCTAGTGAAGATATTAAGGGAAGAGTTGAAGGCATTTAATTCATAGGTTAAGAATTATTAGAGATGTTTATTCCCTAAGGGATTCTCTAATTACGATTTCCCTATTGTATAATGTAGATAATTTATGTGTGCGATCCTTTTCCTTAAGCATTATTATTATATTTGTTGGAGAAAAAGAGCAAACACATAGTTCATAAGCCCACCTAACCCGTCTAATTTATTTTAATAAAATTTGCATTGGATTTCACGCCCCATTTTGGTAGGGGTATTCTCTTGTGCAGGGGGATTTCGATGATTTGGCATGACACTTCTTGGGCAATCAATTTCATTACTATTTTTGAGCATTTGTCATGGGTTTTGAGACAACTCATCTATCATGGCACACATGTCACACTCTTTGAGGCAATTTTGGGCTATTTCTGGACATATGTGTTATCGGGAAAACTAGTGTTCATTCAGAGTTGCTAGTCCCACTAAGACGGGTAGCTATCTTAGAAACAAACAAACTAAAGTTACTTGTGTTTTCCTTTATGAGAGATAGATGAGAGAGAAGCAGAGAGTACCAACCTCAGTCTTTCGCTAGTCTCCTTACTCATTTCCTCTCTCCCTTGATAGAGCTTTCGCCACTCCTTTCTCACTTGTCCTGCTTCAAAGAACACCTGTAGAGTCAAGGCAGCAAAATACCATCAAAGCATAGAGATCTATAACCATAAACAATGTAGGATCAGATGTACATTAACCATATAAATGCATATACAAATACAAGATTCAAAAATATACAAGCATACGGAGGAAAACTAAAATAGCTTTATTGATAGAAGTAGTAGAAGAGAGGATTATAACCAAGCTATCTGATCCAGCATCATCGTCCCAGCATGAAAGCCCTCTTCACCTCATACAAACCAAGATCACCCAACAATGTCTTCAAAGAGAAACCAACAACACTTCCTTGCAAATTACAAATTCTAGCCCTTAGATCTCTAAGATGAGGGATTCATATATAGATGTTTACAGGAGAGTGAGTCAGCTTCTGGGATTTTGATTAGTGTCATTTCACTGATAGTTCTTAGTTCCACTTAGAGATTTCATGATCTCTTACTCATCCCTCGGCGAATTCAGAGAGGCAAGTGTCATATGAGCGGTTTCTAGAAGATTCTATGGGTTTCCACCTAGCAAACTGCTTCTGCCATTTGTCTGCTCTCACTCATCGCACCCTACAGAAGGGCTTTCTAGTATGCATTGCACCCACCCATGTGTAATAGGTGAGATGCATCACACCCTATGCATGGAGCAGTCTGTATGGTCCAGTTTTGACCAGTTCTGAGTAGTTTTTCAGGGAGAACTTCTGAGAAATGATGTAATCAGCTGACCTTGTTCCTTTAGAGTATGAAACAACACTTTTAAGGGTTCAGAAGCCCTTGGTTTATGGACATATGTGATTGGGGTTGCAATTCCCAAATATGTCTAAAACAGTTGCCCCCTAAAGCATGAGGTCGTAAATATTTTGATATCGGGTGAAATGCTTTATAATGAGGATCTAAGGTTTCTCGAACTGGAAGGTGACCTGTAATAAGATACAATACAATACATTATCTTCATAATATTTTCATGATCTAGCTAAGGCAGGCATTCCCATGCTCAGCTTTATAAATGCATTTTCATGTACATAAGACAGACAATCGTTTGTGTGGCAGACTGATGATTCTGGTATAACCATCATCCTTTAGTTTGGATGATTATTTGTGCAGTTGTGATGTACATTTGATGTCTTTATTTTCCTGAATATATCGCAACCCGGATGGATGAAACTAGATCTGGGGTCTTCAAACTCATTCAATCTTCGCCTGAAGTACAAGTCGATCCATGTGAAAAGATGTTCTGATGTTGAACATGGAAAGACATCGCCTAATTACCAGCCAATGATGTAAGCTATTAACAGGCGTGAGAGGAATCACCGATAATGATAATGACCCTCAAGGTACTGCAGTACAATTCACGTGGTGTGAATACATGAGTTGATGTCGAACACCACGTAAAATCTTTCAGTCGAAGGCCATTGATGTAAACCTGTCACCGGAAGTGAGAAACTTGCCATTGAGGCATGCAAGCTTCAAAGTACTGAAAGGGTTGTTCCTAAGTCAATTTCTTGGATAATGAGCTGATGTTGACAAGAAGTGACCCGTCGTAGGAGGGCCTTAATGAATCCCACATCTATGACACGGAATGGAGCAAATGATTTTGTGGAGGTGAAAACGATCTAATGATACAAGGTTCAGGGTGGCGGCCATGAAAAATGGAGAGTGAAGGTATTACAACGGATGAGACGTTATCTAGGTTGGTGAATTCTCTAAGCGACTTCTCTTGAACATATCGGCGACACTGAAATGGATTGGTAGCGTTAACCCCAAAAATGGATGGTACGGTGGACCAATGGTGATATGACCGGTGAACGGAATAACCCAACCCGACTCAATCATGGTGACGGAGTGAAAGTGTCATGTCCAAGAGCGACCTGCTACCAATGAAGCTATTCAAGTTTTCTTCCCTTTCTTCCCAGTCATTGCTGACCAGTACCTCTTTATTTTTGTCAAACTTGAGGAGGATAACATATGCTTGTTCTATAATTTGCCCTTCGGGCAAACCTATCGCTATGTTTTAACGAGCCTAGAGACAGTGAAACTCGTTCTTGTCTGCATGGACAAGTATGTCGCTATTGTTTTAACGAGTCTAACGACAAATATAACTCGGTCCTTTTCAATTTTAGAGAGTCTAAAAAGAGACGTAAAGGCAACTCTAGTGGTCCTTTTTTGTAATGTAATCCCTTAAGTCCGAAAAAGTGTAAAATAATACAAAAGGGATGACTTTTTGATATTTTTAACGAGCCGAACAAGACAAGCACTCGATCTTTTTGTGTAATAATCCCTCGGGTCCAAAAAGATTAAAATCTAGAGGAGGGATAGCACTTCCAATCATTTTAACGAGCCAGAGAGGCCAATTGCTCGACAATCTTTTCATATTTTACAAGTCAGATGAAAAGAGCTTAAAGGAGACTCGTTTTTTTTTTTTTAGGAACGAGTGATGTTTCTGGACAGAAACTGGTTCTAGGTAAGGTTTGGAACTTTTCAATCACAGCAGAGTAAAGAAGGTGGCTAATAGAATCACTCAGCGCAGTTGTTCCTCAAAAGGGTAAACAATCAAATGGAGGTGTATGATCAGCTAAAAAAGAGTGGAGGTGATGGTAAGAACATGACCAAGGTTCAAAAGCTGATAATTATGCGATCGCAATGGTTATTTACCGAAGGTGGGTTCATTTTTTTTATTGAGCTTAAATTCTGGGGGAACATTTGCTCATTGCTAGGTTTATTTTTTAATGAGCTTGAACTTCGCGTAAAACTGCTCGTGGCTAGGTTTATTATTTAACAAGCTTGAACTTTGCGTAAAACTGCTCATGCCAGTCATATAATAAGGATGTCTCATCGATAGGTTCATTTTTTAGGGAGCTTGCCCCATTCGAAACTTTGCTCTTGAGCCTTTCATTATGCAAGCTAGGAACGACCAACCTATGAGTTTAAAGGGTTGAGAGCCTACAAACTAAGAAAATAAATGGTCACTTTTCACTTGCATGCAAAAAGGTTTGCATGCCCCCAGGTATAAAGTAGAGTTTCCAGGTCACCATATGGAAGTTCTTGCATTAGCAAGATTGTTCCACCCGCATCGTAGATAAAACACTTCCTTGGCGATGTCCATCGAAATGGACAAAGGTGACTGTTGTCAGTGCCAATCACATGACCTTTGACGGAGGAATCCTTTTCCAGACTGATCCATTTTCCTAAACGGACAGGATTGTCAGACTAGTCATATTCCTACGTGGAAACCTACCTTATATCTGGGGTTTTTCTGCCGAAGCAGACTAGGGCGCATGCCTCTTGTGTTTCAGTGATAATCACCGAATCACTCGCGCTCATCAGGTGGATGGACTGGAGATTGATGAGACATTCCTTGTGCAAAAAGACCAGTTAGGGATGGAATTTGACTGATAGTTGTGTTTGAACCAGGGAATGAAAGCTGGTTTACAAGCTGGACCACTCTGCCTTCATGTGGAAAACACATCACTCGAAAGAGTGAGGAAACAATAGCTCCCATGCTATAAATGTAGTCACGTCCAAGGAGTAGATTGTAATCTAAAGGCCCTTAGACTACCATCACGTTTATATGAACGGTTTTCCTTCTCAAAGTTATAGGCAAATTTGGAATGATCCCTAATGGTCGACCGATTCCTTTGTTGAAGCCTGTTAGATTTTGAATCTCAGGCAGAAGCGATGGTGAACCAAGCACTTTCCAAGAAGTTGAGGAAAGGATACTCATAGAAGCCCCTTCATCTATGATAGTACCAACCATGATCATTCTGTAAGCTTCTACTATGATTCAAAATGGTACATTAGATGGTAGGCGAGGTCTGCCTAGTAGATTCTAATCGAAGGAAATGACTAGATTGCTTGGAGGTGGGACTGAATAAACGGCCATATAAATCTCTGACGAACTTCCTTCCTACGGTAAAGGAATGGGTAGATTTCCCCCATGTTCATCGGAGTCTGTGTTGATGAAAAGAATTTGAATGGTGTCATTCTCATTCTCTTTGGTGACAATACCATCTGAAGGTGGACCTTCTGAAGACAAGACTAGGTCG
Organism: Pinus tabuliformis; assembly: GCA_031772625.1. Taxonomy (NCBI): domain Eukaryota; kingdom Viridiplantae; phylum Streptophyta; class Pinopsida; order Pinales; family Pinaceae; genus Pinus; species Pinus tabuliformis. The sequence continues at coordinate 1,604,216,717 of CM062804.1, forward strand.
ACTGCCATCTCGACCTGTTGACTTGGTCCAGTGTGGACTCAGAGGGTCTATCTTCAATGATAGGTGCTTTGACCGACAACAACGGTGTGTCAGTCGGATTTTCAACTAGCGATGGACTCAGCAAGAGTTTCTTATATCCAGGAGGAAGTCGCTATTGTATATTTTTGGATTAGATCTATAACAATTGGTATCAGAGCTACAACAATTGGTATCAGAGCTACAACAAGTGGTATCAGAGCTACAACAATTGGTATCGGAGCTACAACAAGTGGTATCAGAGCTACAACAAGTGGTATCAGATCTAATCCAAAAATATATGATAACAGAAATAAACCCAAGAATAATAAGATTGAATATAGATATAAATGATTCTCTTTATTGATATCAAACCCTTAAGGTAGGGCAACACCATACATTCACTCCTTAAGGAAGGAGAACACTCCACAAGCCATATGCCTGTTCATACAAGAATACTTCTCTTCATATCCTTCCATGTGGAGTCTCTAGCCTTTATATAGGCCTCATACATACAATACCATGCATCATTACCATGGTTTCCTCATACCATCAACTAATACCATGGGCCCATTACATTATTATTAACTACTTGTGGTCCCTTACATGACATGGGTTAACCACCTTATTTATTACTATGGCCCATCCCATTATTACATTATTACCTTGGGTACCTCCCTTGGTACCCCATATTATCCCCCCTAGGTATATAACATTCCACCCCCCTAAGCATGTTTCGTCCCCGAAACATGGGAAGAACACAAATAATAAGATCTACTCAAAAGAGTAGTCCACTGATACCATGCACGTGCATCTAGCCATCCAAGAGAAATGTGAACCCTTGATCTCGCTGGTGCCTCGCTCGTTTGAGATGGAAGTTGACCGTGGCCGCTCTTCTGTGTTGATGTGTAGTGGGTGGATCTTCTCTCCTCGCGATCCGTCATGTGACGACTTGGTTTCCATCTTGATTGTCTTGCGGGGTGATGTGGGTGATGATATGTTGAAGTTTTAACCCACGATGGATTTTGCTTGACTTCACCCTGCTGTGGTGCCTGTTGTGGTGTCTTCTTTTTCAATATGACTTCAACCACTGAGCCCTCCTCTGATGTATCATCACCTGTAACCTTTTCTTCTGCAGCCTCTGTTTGTGTTTGATTGTTGATCATCAAAGGCTCATCATCTGATATGTCAGTCCCTTGAGCATCTTCTGCTTCAGCCTCCATGTGCTCTACCTGTTTATGGATGAAAATATCCTGTAATGTAATTTTCTTCTTTTTATACCATAGCTTTAGGAATTTCTTCTGCACATTAATATTGATAGTACCCACGGATTCCATCCAAGGATATCCCAAAAAAACATCCATATTATCCATCTCTGAAGCATAAAAATCACCATGCAACACATATTTATCCATAGAAATCTTCAAATCCTTGTACACTTGAACATCCTCATTATCAACCTGTGTATGTTCAATTTGTTTTGCTGGGACTTGCAATTTTTTTGCCAAATTAATACTGATAAAATTATGTTTACAACTAGGATTGATAGAAACAATGATCTTCTCCTTTTGAATGAATCCATGAACCTGCAATAGGGAGACACCCGTAGCAATTAACCCCTTATGTGTCTTATTCTTCTTTTTTCTAGCCCGAGACCATTTGTCCAGAAAGACTTTTTCATATTCTGCATCTGAAAGTTTGGTCATCTGCTTGTGGTCAAGTGATAACCACCATTTTTTAACCTCATCTCTCATATTAAGCGTCATTGAAACCTTCCAAAATTTCCCATGTGTAGGCTTGTATCTTTGTATGAATTCTTCAATAGTAGGACCATCATCTTTCCCTGTAAAATATAGCATCTCCATGAAGAGGGTTTGAGAAAAATTCCTCACTTGGTGAAAAGTTCACAGTTTAGTCAATATTGCTCAGAATCTCTATTATAACCTGTTTTTGGAAATGGAACAATCATTCTGCATCTGCCCATGTGGTAGAAATCTTGATTCAGGCACTTGAGATTTCAGATCTGCGCTGCTACGCTCCCGGCGTCACCCAAAATTTCTGCAAAAAGAGCTGATTTTAAATCAGCGATATCTCCCTCATCCGAACTCCGATTCGACTGATTTTTTTTTTGAAATCATGTGTTTTTTCCCAAATATTCCAGATCTACAATTAGAGTTTGCAGATCTGGCACCAGGACTTCTAGATCTGCGCCGCAAAACTCGCTGCCCTGAAAATTGTCTGCAACCCCACTGATTTTTAGATCAGCGATATCTCCTTCATCCGGACCCCGATTCAACTGATTTTTTTTTTGAATTTGGGTATTTTTTCACAAGGAATACAGATCTGCAATTAGATTCTACAAATCATTCACCAAAACGTACAGATCTGACCTGCAACTCGCCGCCGAAAAATCCCTGCAAAAAAAAAAAAAAAAAAAAATTCTCCATGGTTTGCCCAAGAAAGTGCTCCGATACCAATTGTTGTAGCTCTGATACCACTTGTTGCAGATCTAACCTAGAAATATTATATATCTGATATCAAAACATAAGATAATGCAAATATACCCAGAAATAATATGAAATGATTCTTTATTGATCAAACCCTTGAGGTAGGGCAACACCATACATTCACTCCTTAAGGAAGGAGAATACTCCACAAGCCATATGCCTGTTCATACAAGAATACTCCTCTTCATCTTCATGTGGAGTCTCTAGCCCTTATATAGGCTTCCTACATACAATACCATGCATCATTACCATGGTTTCCTCATACCATCAACTAATACCATGGGCCCATTACATTATCATTAACTACTTGTGGTCCCTTACATAACATGGGTTAACCACCTTATTTATTACTATGGCCCATCCCATTATTACATTATTACCTTGGGTACCTCCCTTGGTACCCCATATTACCCCCCCATGGAATGGGTGCTCCATTTCCACCCAGCAAGACAACAATCAAGATGGCAACCAATTAGCCACATGGACAACAAACCCCGCAGGACAGATCGAGAGGAACAAAGATCCACCTATTACACATCCACACAGAAGAGCTACCGCAGTCAACTTCCATCTCAAGCGAGCGAGGCACCAGCGAGATCGAGGGTTCACCTTTCTCTTGGATGGCTAGATGCACGTGCATGGTATCAGTGGACTACTCTCTTGAGTAGATCTTATTATTTATGTTCTTCCCATGTTTCGGGGACGAAACATGTTTAGGGGGGTGGAATGTTATGTACCTAGGGGGGATAATATGGGGTACCAAGGGAGGTACCCAAGGTAATAATGTAATAATGGGATGGGCCATAGTAATAAATAAGGTGGTTAATCCATGTCATGTAAGGGACCACAAGTAGTTAATAATAATGTAATGGGCCCATGGTATTAGTTGATGGTATGAGGGAACCATGGTAATAACCCATGGTATTGTATGTATGAGGCCTATATAGAGGCTAGAGACTCCACATGGAGGATATGAAGATGAAGAGAAGTATTCTTGTATGAACATGCATATGGCTTGTGGAGTGCTCTCCTTCCTTAAGGAGTGAATGTATGGTGTTGCCCTACCATAAGGGTTTGATAATAAAGAAGCATTTCTATCTATTTTGATCTTATTGTTTTTGGGTTTATTTCCATTATCATATATTTCTGGGTTAGAGCTACAACAAGGATACTCATAGAAGCCCCTTCATCTATGATAGTGCCAACCATGATCATTCTGTAAGCTTGTACTATGATTCAAAATGGTACATTAGATGGTAGGCGGGGTCTGCCTAGTAGATTCTAATCGAAGGAAATGACTAGATTGCTTGGAGGTGGGACTGAATAAACGGCCATATAAATCTCTGATGAACTTCCTTCCTACGGTAAAGGAATGGGTAGATTTCCCCCATGTTCATCGGAGTCTGTGTTGATGAAAAGAATTTGAATGGTGTCATTCTCATTCTCTTTGGTGACAGTACCATCTGAAGGTGGACCTTCTGAAGACAAGACTAGGTCGACTGCCATCTCGACCTGTTGACTTGGTCCAGTGTGGACTCAGAGGGTCTATCTTCAATGATAGGTGCTTCGACCGACAACAGCGGTGTGTCAGTCGGATTTTCAACTAGCGATGGACTCGGCAAGAGTTTCTTATATCCGGGAGGAAGTCGCTATGGTGAAGTAGGACGGTTATCCAAGACTCTTTTAGCTTCATCTAGAAAAGGACAACGGTAGAGGGCATGATCGCCTTCACATAGTCTACAAGGAAATTTAGATCTTCCATTTTTTCCATTGAATTCGTTTTCACTAGTTGATGGTGTGCTCTCAACATGATCGTCAGAGGTTGAAGACACTAGATTGTGCAAGCAGGGAGACCAGTCCCTCAGGATCCGTGGGATTTAGGGACAATCTCGATGATAGTGGTCTCCCTTGCAAATGACACATGGAGATTTAGGTTTGGAAGGTGTAGTGTGTGGATTTTCACCAAACGATGCACGGTTGCCCCCTTTTGCTATTGGATTCTTCTTCTTCTTCTCCTTCCCTTTCTTCTTCTTCTCAGTTTCTTGGTTTTTATTAGCTTCACCAAGCGAAGAGGAAGAAGGAGAGGAGAAACAAACGAAGTAGAAGGTGGGGGAGCAACTTCATCTAGTTTCTGATTGGATTGCTGAGGAATTACGGTGTTTTGAACGACAGAGGTCGAGAAAATCCATACTGGCAGGCCAATTGTGAGTCCTGGAAGGGACAATGTAGCCATATGTGGAGCACCAACATCTCCCCAAGAAGAGAAAGGGCTAGGATTTCCCCCAAGGGGGGATCCTTGATTGGTAGACTCCATTTTCTTAACTTAAGACCAACGAGGGAACAGTGACGTTATTCCGATTAAAATAAATTTTATGACGCTTTGACACAACTTTCTTTTTCAATTTTTAAGAGTCGAGAAAAAGCTAAAGATGACTCTAGTCACCTTCGATTTTTAATGAGCCTGAAGTGACAAGTGTTCAGATGGACCTTTTCTTTTAGGGAGTCTGAAAAGGAACGAAAGTGACTACTCTGGAAATCTAGACAAAGGGATTACCAAACCAATCGCAAAACTACAAAATACTTTTTACGGTATGGTAGTCAATCTTCCCAAATGCTGTGTTCAGTGCATTGCGATTGATAGGGTGGAAAACACGGCTTCCTAAGGATAAAGGATGTAGCCTATTGTGGTCTCCCAATATATACTCGATGGTATGTGGGAGCACAAGTCCGTACTGGCACTTGTCGTCTCAAAGAGGAGGAATCACCCAACCTATGATGAAAGCGATAGTTACTAGGCTTTACGACGCCAAAATATGTCTCTAGCCTAGACTTCTAAATGTTGTGCATTAGGTTCCAAAGCGTTTTTATGTTCATTGAGGTTTATTTTATAGTTGATCTTTCTTAAGAATTTTTCCTTTAAGGTTCACCGTGTGATGTAGATATACAATTCCTAAATATGCAATCTAAGATGATAAACAGTCGTTTACTTTCTTTTTGCAATGAAAATCCTAGTTATTAAGGAAAGAGAGATGAAATTCTCTCAGCATAGAGTAGAGACCACAATTCCTAAATATGCAATCTAAGATGATAAACAGTCATATACTTTCTTTTTGCAATGAAAATCCTAGCTACTAAGGAAAGAGAGATGAAATTCTTTCAGCATAGAGTAGAGAGCACACACTAGATGCACTTTTCCTAAATCAATTTCAGCATGCAGTCTAAATGCAAATGCACATGCATGTATTGTTTTTCAGTTTCCTTAATGTGAGAATGACAAAAAGAAAACTAAGTATATATCTGAACTATCTTCTTTCAAAGCGACAGTACTAACAATTTTCTCTTCAAAAAACGAAAGGAAGGCTAAGACGACACTTTGCGATTTTGAATTTAAAACTGCTTTCGACACTTGAAATACTAATGATTCAAATCAAATACAATGGAAAAAGTGTAATCGACTATCTAAAAGAGGAATGCTTTGTGACACTCTTTTTCTTGACTGAAAATGACACTTGCAACGCTTTCAAATCAAAATACGACAGTTCAATTAAGCTACTATTTGCAAAGGAGAACTGTAAATGATGAAAAATACATAAAAAAAAACATTCACAATTCCTTTTGATGGAGGCTGAATAATGCAAAGGAAGATGGTTTCAACAGAGATACTGATCATAGATAGTAAAACTACTGAATAAAGCTGAAGACAATGAAGAAAAAACCAAAATCTGGAGGCAGAAATAGTCTTAGTTAATCATCGCACCTGTAACACAGGGAAACAGGGATGCATCTCACCTGCAACACACTAGAGGTGTGATGCATCCAGATTGCCAATGAGAGACAGTGCGATGGACCAAGGACGAGACTGAGTTTGGTTTTTACTCACAGTTTGCAGCTAAGTTCAGGGATTTAAGCTGAGCTAATGATTGTCAGTAAACACAAAGTATAGGGATGATCTAATGAGGTTATTTGAGCTACCACTAGGGCACTTAGGATGTTTGCAAGCTAGATGTTTAGTTCATAAACCAACCTGGAGATTAACTGAAGCAGCGTTGATCTACTTTGCAGTTGCTTAGTAAAAGCAGTTCGAAGGCTAGCTGGCTTAACTTCAGGCTCCGTCTGTGGTTTATAAAGCAAACAAAAGTAACAAAACAAACAAACTATTTGATCCCCAGTGGAGTCACCATTTTGTTATCGGGAAAACTAGTGTCCATTCAGAGCTGCTAGTCTGTTATAGACATTTTTGTGCCTAACAGCATGAAGCATGAAATGTCAATAATCTGAGGGATCCAAAGTCCCTAAACATGTTGTTCCTACCCCTAGAGGAACAAGGTCAGCAAACCACAGCACTGAAAATCAGTTCTCCACCTGAAAACACTCAAAAACAGGCTATTTCTGGATCATGTCAGCTGCTCCACTGAGCATCTGCGCTGAATGTCAACTGCTCCACTTTGTACCTGCGCTGAATGTCAAAAGCAATGAAGGCTACCTGCGCTGGGCGAGATTGGCCAAGTGGCATAGTCATTCTGCAAGGTGTCAAATGCCCAGGAAGCTTCCAAAATGACACTTGGATCAGGGAATTCGCCTTGGGATGAGTAAGAGGATCTAGATCTCCAAGTGGAAGCAAGAAACTCCAAGTGGACTCAAGAACTGAAGAATAACTGAAGTGGGAGAGGACACTAGTCAGCTTCATGTCAGTCTCAAGCTGACTCATCTTTTCTCCAAAACTTCTATATATAGAGCTCTCTCATGAGGTCTATAAGAGGCTGGAATTTTGTGAATGTAAGGAAGTGCTGTTGGTTTGTGTATAGAACTATTGGGTGATTGCTTTGAAGGAGGTGAAGAGGAGATTTCTTTCTGCTGGGAGGTGTCGCTGGATTGGGCCTCTTATGGTTGTAACACTCTTAGAACTTTACTTCTTCCATTAATAAAGCATTTGAGGTTCTTCTATATGCATGTGTCTTAATGGTGTATTGATGCTTGTATATTTGATTTATTCTAATCCTTGAATCAGTTATGGATGTATGCTTCTTGTAGTTTCCCTTTCTTGTGCTTTTGCAGGATCTTTGTGTAGCTGGGCCAGTGAAAGAGCAAGGAACTGGGAGCAAGCAGCAAAGAGGGAAGATTGGATCAATCATTAGCGAAAGATAACGGTTAGTGGATCTCTTCCTCCTCTCTCTTACATCTCATAAAGAAGTAATCTTGAATAGCTTTGCATTCGGTTGTTGCTGAGGTACTATCACCCTTAGAGTGGGATAGGGTCATTCCGTATTGGATACTTTTCCCAACAACAAATTGGCGACTTCGCTGGGGATCGTATCTTGTTGGTTATTTTTGTTTTTGCTATTCATTTCATAAACAAAGGGAGTACCGAATCGAACTGTATTTGGATCCTTCAAATACAAAGTAGAGGGCAGCTACTCTAGCTCAGTTTCTGGGCAAGTTTATGATTTGAAGAGCTGATCCACAAGGACTCTAATGAGCTCTTAGTGATAGCTTTTCATCCTCCTTGTCATCCCTTAGTGTGTCCTTGACTGATAGCTTCTGATTTGAGCAAAAACTGTGAATTTTTGAGCAATCTGTGACCCGGAAACCAAGAGAAACGAAAGTTTCGTTCTTCAGTGCAGGCTGTACAAAGGCTGTCTGCATTTCAGTGCAGTTCCCGAAGGGGCTACCTGCACTGAAGGTCAAATAGATAGTGTCCCACCTGTGCTGGACCAGTCTTGCCTTGTGCTACTGGGGTTTCCAGATGTTTCTTGCCCTGTTTTCACTCTTGTTTTTGCTGTTTGTTACCAGTCAGTGTGCCTATCTGAAACCAACTTTCCTTGTCACTATTCCGCCTCGGTTGTATAAAGAAACTGTGTTTGTTCTTTGTGTATTTCTTATCATTTACAGTTTCCCATAACGAAAGTGAACTAGTCTAGCTGTGGCCTCTTAGATCTAGACCTGTGATAAAGTGTCGTTTCGATCTTAAGAGTTAGTTTGTTTGTTGTTCATAGCTGATTGAGCTTTTGCTTTCGTCATTTGGTTTGAGTTTATATATTTCTGGTGTCGAAACAAGTAAATCTTAAGGTGTCTTTTGATTTTGGACAAGCTTTTTTGCTTTCACTTGAAATTGAATTCAAAATTATACAACAGCTTTCTTTTTGCATTACGCCAACATTAAGAAAGAGAAAAGAAATACTTGCATTGTGCATGTGCATTATGACAGCTTACATGTTGATTTAGGGAAAAGTGCATTAGTGTGTGCTCTATGATCTGTGTGAAAAGATGTTATCTTTCTTTTCCCTCAGTAGTTAAGATTTTCAAAGTTGAAAGATTGAAAAGCTTGCTTATCATCTTAGACTGCATTTAGGAGTGTTATCATACATCTCGTGGTGATCCATAAAGGCAAACTGCTAAACAAGATCAACCTTAAAATAAATTGAATTTACATAACAACGCATTGAAACATAACGCAAACACATAGAGGTCTAAGCTAGAGACGTGTTCCGGCGTCGTTAAACGTGATGTCTTAGCGTTGAGTGGTTGGGTGATTCCTCCACGGTGAAGCGATAAGTATCAATACGGACTTGTGCTCCCACGTACCGTCGCGTATATATTGGGAGACCCCTATAGGAATAAAGCCTTTATCCAATAGGAAACCGTGTCGGCCGCCCTACTGATCGCAATGCAGTGAACACAGTATTCATGAAGATCGACCACTCGTACCGTAAAACGTATTCTGTGGTTTTGCGAAAAGTTTGGCACACCCTCTACCTAGAACTCCAGAGCAGTTTCTTTTGGCCTTTTTCAAACTCTATAACTGAAAAAGTCCATCCGAGCATTTGTCACTTCGGGGTCGTTAAAACATCGAAGGAGACTAGAGTCATCTTTAGCTTTTTCTCGACTCTTAAAAAGTGAAAAAGCAAGTTGTGTTTAAGCGTCGTTATAAAATTTATTTTAAACGGAACATAATCACCTCCTATTCCCGCGTTGATCTAAGGTTGAGAACATGGAACGCTCCAACCAAGGAATTCCGCAAGATGGAAATCCTAGTCCTTTCTCCTCTTGGGGAGAAGTTGGTGCACCCCACATGGCCACATTATCGCTTCCAGGACTGACAATTGGCCTGCCTATTTGGCTATTCTCAACTAATGTAGTTCAGACCACCATGGTTCCTGAACAGTCGAGTCAACAGTTAGATCAGTCTAGAGCTGCCCACCAGCCTTCTACTTCTTATAACTCTTCCTCCAATCCTTCATCTTCGCAGGGTAGAGCCGGCAAAAGCCAAGCTCCCATGGAGAAGAAGGAGAAGAAGAAGAAAGAGAAGAAGAAAAAAGAGCCTAAGGCGACTGGGGGCAAGCAAAAGACATCTGACAAAAATCCACACACAGCACAGACCGGGCCTAAATCGCCATGTGTCATATGTAGAGGAGACCACCTCCATAGAGATTGTCCCTGTATTCCCCGGATACTAAGGGACTGGTCCCCTCGTCTGCACAATTCGGGAGCATCAACCTCTGATAGCCATGTTGATTGCTTACCGTCAACTAGCGAAAGTGAAGGTTCAAGACAAAGAGGGGGAGCAAGATCCCCCTGCAGACTGTGTGAAGGCGATCACGCCATCCACCGTTGTCCCTTCTTAGACGAAGCGAAGAGAGTTTTGGAAGATCGCCCGGTTTCACCATTGGGGCTTCCTCCTGGATACAAAAAACTCGTGCCAAGTCCTTCGTTGGTTGAAAATACAGCTGGCCCGTCCAAGTGGTCAGCTGAAGCGTCAGTCATTGAAAATGAACCTACTGAATCCAGACCAGACGAAAGTCTAAAGGTCGATACGGCAGTTGACCCAGTTCTTCCTTCAGAGGTTTCATCCTCAAATGACACCGTCACTGAAGATTCATCTTCAAATGACACCCTCACTGAAGAGAATAAGGATGACACCATCCAGATTCTTTTCATCAACACAGACTCTGATGAGAATCAGGGCAATGCACCCATTCCTTTATCGCAGGAAGGAACATCGTCAGGGTCATATCCGGTCGTGTATTCGGTCCCACCACCGAGCAACCTGGTTGTGTCCTTTGATTGGAACCAACTAGGCAGACCCCGGTTACCAGCCAATATACCATTCAGAATCATAGTCCAAATCTACAGAATGGTAATGGCTGGAACTATCATTGATGAAGGGGCATCTGTGAGTATCCTTTCCTCTATTGCTTGGAAAGCAATGGGTTCCCCGGTGCTTTTGCCTGAGATAAGAAATCTCTCGGGTTTTGATAAAGGAACCTGTCGACCATTAGGGATCCTCCCCAATGTGCCTGTTACATTGAAAGGGAAGACCGTTCAAATGAACGTGATGGTCGTTCAAGGACCCTTGGATTATAACCTACTCCTTGGACGAGACTATATATATTGCATGGGAGCTATAGTCTCCTCACTCTTTAGAGTAATGTGTTTTCCACACGAAGGAAGAATGGTCAAGCTCGTAGACCAACTTTCATTTCCGGGATCACGCATCGCAAATAGTCAAATACCAACCCTGAATGGTCTATTCACCCAAGAAATGTCTCCACCCCCAGTCCTCCTTCCCGATGAGTGCGAGTGATTCGGAAAGATGGGACTGGAACCCAGGGGGCATGCATCCTGGTCTGCTTTGGGCAGAGGAAACCTTGGGTATAAGGTAGAATTTCCGCGAAAGAATGTGACTAGTCCATACCCCGTCCGTGGATGGAAGAGGGGTTGTTCTAGAACAGAATTCTTTTGATAAGGTTACTTGTCTGACAAAGGTCATTCACCATTGTCTACTTCGGTAGACAGTGCCGAAGAAAGAGATTGATTTGCGGCAGCAGATAGAACCATCTTTGGGTAACCAGGAAGAGGCAAGCCTCACCCTTTAAAACAAATGTTTTATCGGATAAGTAGGGGCAGCCTTGAAATTGTATTTTATACCTGGGGGCATGCAAACCTTTTGGAGTGCAAGCAAAGAGCGATTATTTATCTGTTTTTTGGATTAACCGTTTCCTAACTTGCATAAAGAAAGGATGTGGGGCAAAGGTCAAAATTTGCCAAAGAGAGAGCATAGCTTATGTGAGGTGCAAGCTCTATAAAAATTGGAATCTTGCAGGAGACATTTCTTATCTTATGACTGGTATTTCGAGCAGTTTTACCGCGGAATTTATGCTCGTTAAAAAATAGAAAAGCGAGATCCGAGCAGTTTTAGCGTCATAGTTCATGCTCGTTAAAAAATAAACATAAGCTTTTGAGCAAGTTTAAGCTCGTTAAAAAATGAACTTCCCGGTAAATAACCATTGTGATCGTAAATTTATTAGCCATAAAAAGCCTTGGTCGTGTTTACACCCGCCACCTCCATTTCATTTGGCCAATCGTTCACCTCCATATGATTGTTTACCCATTTTGAGGAACAGCTGCGAAGAGTGATTTCACTTAGCCATCCTTGTGACACTGCCGTGATTGGAAAATTCCAACCTGTACCTGGAATCTGCCACTATCCCTGTTTATCACTCGTTCCTCAAAAGACGAGTCTTCTTTGAGCTCTTTTCTCCTGACTCGTAAAATATGAAAAGTTTGCCGAGTTTTGGCCTTCGAGCTCGTTAAAAATGACCGGAAGAGCTATCCCTCCTCTAGATTTTAATCTTTTTGGACCTGAGGGATTATTACACAAAAAGGTCGAGCGCTTGTTTTATTCGGCTCGTTAAAGTTATCGAAAACTCATCCCTTCTGTATTGTTTTATACTTTTTCAGACTTAAGGGATTAGATGACGAAAAAGGAATTTTGGAGTTAACTTTCTGTACCTTTTCAGACTCTCTAAAATTGAAAAGGACCGAGTTTTCCTTGTCGTTAGACTCGTTAAAATGATTAAATAGCGACAAATTTGTCTTTAGACGAGAACGAGTTTCCCTATCGCTAGGCTCGTTAAAACATAGCGATGGGCTTGCCCGAAGGGCAGGTTATAGAACAAGCATATGTTATCCTCCTCAAGCTTGACAAAAATAAAGAGGTACTGGTCAGAAATGACTGGGGAAAAATTGGGAGAACCTCAAAGCTTTAATGGTAGCAAGTCGCTCTTGAACATGACACTTTGTCCTCCGTATCACATCGGGTTGGGTTGTTTCATTCACCGGTCTCGTCACCATGGTCCTCGCCAAACCATCCACATTTGGGGTAATGCTACCAATCCATCACATCAGTGTCGTTATATGTTCAAGAGATGTTGTTCAGAAAGAGTCAACCGTGTCCCATCCACTGCCATACATTATCCTTCATCCACCCATGATCGCCACCCTGAATCATATTTCACAGATTGTTTTCACCTCCACTAAAATCATTAGCTCCGTTCCGTGTCATTGATGTGGGATTCATTAAGGCCCTCCTTTGACGGATCGCTTCTTGTCGACTTCAGCTCATTATCCAAGAAGTTGATCTAGGAACAACCCCCTCAGTACTTTGAAGCTTGCATGCCTCAATGGCAAGTTTCTCACTTCCGGCGACAGGTATACATCAATGACCTTCGACCAGAAGATTTTGCATGGTGTTCGATGCCAAGTCCTGTATTCACACCACGTGAATTGTACTGTAGTACCTTGAGGGTCATTGTCATTATTGGTGATTCCTCTCGCGCTTGTTAACGGTTTACATTATTGACCGGTAATCAAGCGATGTCTTTCCATGTTCGACTTCAGCGCAATTCTCACATGGATCGACTTGTACTTAGAGTGAAGATCGAACGAGTTTGAAGACCCCGGATCTAGTTTCATCCATCCGGGCTGCGATATATATTCAGGATATAAAGACATTTTTTATGTACATCATTGCAGCAGATGATCATCCTACTCAAAGGATGATAATTTCAGCAGAGAATTATCAGTCTACCATCAGACGATCGTCTGTTCTATGTACCAAAATGAATTTATAAAGCTGAGCATGGGAATGCCCGCCTCAGCTAGATCATGAAAGCAGAATGAAAAATAATGTATTGTATTGTATTTTATTACAGGGCACCTCTCAGCGATTGAATGAACTTCGGATCCTCCTGATAAAGCATTTCACCCGATAAACGACCTCATACTTTAGGGGGCAACTCTTATAGACATTTTTGTGCCTAACAGCATGAAGCATGAAATGTCAATAATCTGAGGGATCCAAAGTCCCTAAACATGTTGTTCCTACCCCTAGGAACAAGGTCAGCAAACCACAGCACTGAAAATCAGTTCTCCACCTGAAAACACTCAAAAACAGGCTATTTCTGGATCATGTCAGCTGCTCCACTGAGCATCTGCGCTGAATGTCAACTGCTCCACTCTGTACCTGCGCTGAATGTCAAAAGCAATGAAGGCTACCTGTGCTGGGCGAGATTGGCCAAGTGGCACAGTCATTCTGCAAGGTGTCAAATGCCCAGGAAGCTTCCAAAATGACACTTGGATCAGGGAATTCGCCTTGTGATGAGTAAGAGGATCTAGATCTCCAAGTGGAAGAAAGAAACTCCAAGTGGACTCAAGAACTGAAGAATAACTGAAGTGGGAGAGGACACTAGTCAGCTTCATGTCAGTCTCAAGCTGACTCATCTTTTCTCCAAAACTTCTATATATAGAGCTCTCTCATGAGGTCTATAAGAGGCTGGAATTTTGTGAATGTAAGGAAGTGCTGTTGGTTTGTGTATAGAACTATTGGGTGATTGCTTTGAAGGAGGTGAAGAGGAGATTTCTTTCTGCTGGGAGGTGTCGCTGGATTGGGCCTCTTATGGTTGTAACACTCTCAGAACTTTACTTCTTCCATTAATAAAGCATTTGAGGTTCTTCTATATGCATGTGTCTTAATGGTGTATTGATGCTTGTATATTTGATTTATTCTAATCCTTGAATCAGTTATGGATGTATGCTTCTTGTAGTTTCCCTTTCTTGTGCTTTTGCAGGATCTTTGTGTAGTTGGGCCAGTGAAAGAGCAAGGAACTGGGAGCAAGCAGCAAAGAGGGAAGATTGGATCAATCATTAGCGGAAGATAACGGTTAGTGGATCTCTTCCTCCTCTCTCTTACATCTCATAAAGAAGTAATCTTGAATAGCTTTGCATTCGGTTGTTGCTGAGGTACTATCACCCTTAGAGTGGGATAGGGTCATTCCGTATTGGATACTTTTCCCAACAACATAGTCCCACTAAGATGGGTAGCTATCTTAGAAACAAACAAACTAAAGTTACTTGTGTTTTCCTTTATGAGAGATAGATGAGAGAGAAGCGGAGAGTACCAACGTTAGTCTTTTGCTAGTCTCCTTGCTCGTTTCCTCTCTCCCTTGATAGAGCTTTCGCCACTCCTTTCTTACTTGTCTTGCTTCAAAGAACACCTATAGAGTCAAGGCAGAAAAATACCATCAAAGCATAGAGATTTATAACCATTAACAATGTAGGATCAGATGTACATTAACCTTATAAATGCATATACAAATACAAGATTTAGAGATATACAAGCATATGGAGGAAAACTCAGATAGCTTTATTGATAGAAGTAATAGAAGAGAGGATTACAACCAAGCTGTCTGATCTAGCATCATCCTCCCAGCATGAAAGCCCTCTTCACCTCATACAAAGCAGGATCACCCAGCAATGTCTTCAAAGAGAAACCAACAACACTTCCTTGCAAATTACAAAATTCTAGCCCTTGGATCTCTAGGATGAGGGATCCATATGTAGATGTTTACAAGAGAGTGAGTAAGCTTTTGGGATTTTGATTAGTGTCATTTCACTGATAGTTCTTGGTTCCACTTGGAGATTTCATGATCTCTTACTCATCCCTGGGCAAATTCAGAGAGGCAAGTGTCATATGAGCAGTTTCTAGAAGATTCTCTGAGTTTCCACCTAGAAAACTGCTTCTGCCATTTATCTGCTCTCCCTCATTGCACCCTACAGAAGGGATTTCCAGTATGCAGTGCACCCCCATGTGTAGTAGGTGAGATGCGTGGCACCCTATGCATGGAGCAGTCTGCATGGTCCAGTTTTGACCAGTTCTGAGTAGTTTTTCAAGGAGAACTTCTGGGAAATGATGTAATCAGCTGACCTTGTTCCTTTAGAGTATGAAACAACACTTTTAGGGGTTTAGAAGCCCTTGGTTTATGGACATATGTGATTGGGGTTGCAGTTCCCAAATATGTCTATAACGATATGGTCTTATATAAATATTTTGCGTGAAGAGTGAAGAGCACTCTCCTAAAATTTCACTTTTTGGGCTTGTTTTCATCACTTAAGAGGGCCAACCTATCTCTTTAGAGACTATAATGTTGGGTATGTATTATATTATTTGCAATACTAGCCCACCACATGATTCATATGTGTTGGGCGCATTAGGGGGATCACAGGGGGTGACACCCCTCTATCTGGGAGGGTTATAAGGTGGGTGGAGTCGCCCTACCAAAAAATTTGGTTAGTTTTTTATGTTTGTTTTTGGTGGTTTTCAACATTGGGTTTTCATGTTTGGAAGTTTTGTGGCACACGATTATTGTGGTCCATGGTAATGTAAGTTTGTTTAAGGAACTATGTTTTTATTTTAATCTAGAGTTAATGGATTGGGGGTTTGTGGATATTGCATGATATACATATTGAAATACTCTAAAAAAGCTTTATGGTTTTTCTAGTTTTGGGTTTCTAGGGTAAAATATCTATGTTACATGTGTGTGTGTGTGTGTGCTCGTGCATGTGCATGCGAGCGTGCACCATTGCATTGTTTCTATTTTTATTAAGAATCATTTTGCAACAACTAATTGTACATGGATAAAACCAACATTTGGTGTTATATCAATTGGGCTTCAAGGGGATTCCTTTCTTACAAAAGGTTTTGGCTCATGAACATGGTAAACCTTGTTATGGTGGGAAATTTGTAGTATTTATTCTTGTGGTGAGAGGAAATGGTGAGTAATTCAAAGATAGAGATAACAAAATTCAATGGATAGGGTTTTTGAGCTATGGAAGCTCAAAATGGACAATCTTTTGGCAGACAAAATTGGTGGATCATTATGGATCTTGGTGCTACGTTGAGGGGGATGTCAGCAGTAGATTGGACCAAGTTCAATCAGAGGAAAACATAACAACATGGTTGTGCCTCTTACATTTAATATTATTTAATTCTTTAAGAGAAGCTAGAATGAGGGTATACCACTAACACGTTAGGGGCTTTGTATCAAACTATATCCTAGGTAAGTAAATTGTTCTTATGGAAGAAGTTATATAACTTGAGGATGAAGGATGGATACTTGGTGATAGAGCATATGAACACCTTCAATACTATGGTAAGTCAGTCATTATATATTGATAGTAAGATTTCAAGGAGATAAGTGTATCAATTTGTTTGTTCGTTACTAGACTTATGGGATAACCTGGTAGTTGTTATGAGTAGTAATGCAACTACTTTAAGTTTTGATGAAATAATAACATCATTATTATTGAAGGATATGAGAAGGAAAAAAATGGAATTTCAGAGAGAAAATGTCTCAGCTGTAAGTGGACACTCTTAGGGTGGAAATAAAAATAAGTCCTCAAGTGGGAGAGATAAATCTAAAGAAAAATGTAAATCTCCAAGAAAATTTATAAAGGTAGGTTGGAGGTGTGGAATAGAATGGAATTACAAGGAAATTTATAGATCCAAAAGTATTGATAATATGTAAATGTCGTGGATATTCCACTAGATAGTTCGTCATAATAGATATGATAAAGAAAAATTACTAAACTCTAAAATCTATACTATGAGGGTTAATTTTTCCTTATATTTTTAGAATTATTAAGTTATTGTTTAATGTGTATGCATGAAAAATATAAATGTGCAATAAGTAGATAATAAATATAAAAATCACTCACAAAACGATAA
Source organism: Pinus tabuliformis (assembly GCA_031772625.1). Classification (NCBI taxonomy): domain Eukaryota; kingdom Viridiplantae; phylum Streptophyta; class Pinopsida; order Pinales; family Pinaceae; genus Pinus; species Pinus tabuliformis. The sequence continues at coordinate 1,604,234,081 of CM062804.1, forward strand.
GAACAAAAGATATGATTTGTGAGACCCTTTTAGGAGAAAACCCAACTGGAAGGTGAGGCTAGTTTGTTCTCTCGTTCTCCAAAAGAAAATGGATGCAAGTACAAAGGAGTGAGACATGTGGAATGTTATAGAGTGTTGTTTATATTTATGATGTGTCTATCCCATTTTTCATGAGTAATAGGGTTTGATGTGGCATCCTCTCGAATTATGGTGGTCAATTTTAATGGGTAAACTTCCAGGAGACATAAATTTCTCGTACAACTTCAATAGAGGTGCATTGTTGGAAAGGTATTGGTGTGTAAATTATGGAATTTTAGTCAATTATAAGATTGGAACCACAAAAAATGATCATTTAAGGCCAAAAATGGCTCATGAACTTTTTCACAATTGTTTTTCCAAATTGGGACCACTAGTAAAAATGACCCTACCAGCTAATTCCTCCAAATTTTCCACTCTAAATGCATCAAGATGGATGAAAAATAATATATTAATCCAATATGAATCATTCCTCCCTATTTTGGGAGGATTTTGGTCCCAAAATAATTTTGCTAAATGAGGTGAGGAAATTTTTCCCCTACCTTCTCCCTAGAGTATCATTTAGCCTTGCATTATAATTGTCCTTTCAACCCAATTTTCCAAAGGTCATATTGAACTTGTCTTGTAGTTTTAAACCTTTTCTAAAAAATTGTATCCTCTATTAATTTTGCTTGATCAGTTGGTGCTAAATCCTCTATATAAGGTAGTACATGCTCCTCTTCTCGGTCTAGCATGGAAGGCTCATAGAGTTTTAGATTCTCTACATTTGTTGTTGAGTAAATTCTCAAGTATGGGGGTAGAATGAGTTTATAGGCATTATCTCCCACCTTTTTTAGTATCTCAAAGGTACCATATCATATAGCCTTTGTTTTCTTACTAGGACCTTATAGCCTCTCCTCGTCGAATTGTAACCATACTTTATCTCCCAACTTGAATGAATTTTCTATTTAGTGATGATCATGTTTGGCCATGTACTTTTCTTGTGATATTTTCAGTGTCTCTTGTACTTACGGATGGATTTGCCTGATCTCCTAAACAAATTTCTCTGCTGTTAACGCATCCCTACTAAGATCCTCCCTCACTCCTCCTTTCTTCCCATATGCAATATCTAAAGGTGAAAGTGGAAAATATCCAAGACAAGTTTCAAATGGGGACTTCTGAGTAGAAGTGTGGACTTCTGTTATAAGAGTGTTGTATATATATGAGATTCTCATCCGAAGTATTTAAATGATTTTTATTGTAACCCCTCAAAAGTTGCACCAAAGTCTTTTTGACTAATTTTGTCTTCCCATCTATTTGTGGATGGAATCTAATAGATTGTGAAAGTTCAAACACTAGAATCCTATTGCAGCAACTGATATTATTTCTTCTAACTCATAAATAAATTATTCAGTTTATTGCTACAAAAATATCGAAATAAACACACTGCAACCTTCACAAATAAAATCTGCAGAAACAAATAGCACTGGAACTAAGAAAATACTAACACACACACAATAAAAATTACAATGTTTTTTAGAAGATGAGGGTTTTATTTCATTATGTAGCAGTGAAATTATTAGCACAACCTGGATGCCTGAAACTAGAGATCCACAACAAGAAAATCTGAGAAAAAGTATTGAAGGGAATTACCTTCCTCCACAAGCAATCTCGACACACCCTACCTTCAAAAAACATGGCCTCATAGAGCCTTTGCATCCGCCTTTGTGCTGCTCTGCATAATCTCTATGACGTCAAACCTCCAACCAATCTCTGATGAATTAGTTATGCCTACCTCTGCTGAGGAAATTGTCTCTCATGCACTCTTAAACATCTACCCGACCTTTGGAACTGAGAACGAATTTGTCCTCAACTAAATCGAATTTCCAATTTGAAGTAACTACGCAATCCTTTGTATTGCCTCACTAGGAATAACTCGACCCTCTTGTTGTTGCCTCTTCGAATCTGGAGAATTTCCTCTGGATCACTATCCCTGCCCCTCACTCATTGCTTCAATCTCTAGCTCTCTGACAACTGACTGTTGCTACTCTAGAAATTGATTTGCCAAGGAAATTGAATTTCTGGTATTCTCAAGTGTATTCTCCAAGTGCCCATTGACTTCCTCTTATAATCCATTGTTGGAGCACCAAAGGCCAATATTAAAACTTAATCAATGGCTAAGATCATCTTGGAATCATTCTGTGTGAGTTTCTAGATGATTCTCACCTTGACTTAATTAATACTGATTAATTAACTAGTTTTCCTAAGTTTAGACTTAGGAAACAGTAAAAAAATTGGTTAATAATCTAATTAGGTCACGTTTATATATAATTTCCAGAAACAATTTTTTGGTTTTGGAGCTCTCATGTATTCTAGCCTCTTTGCCACATTTCATGGCTATAACACATCTAATGCAACAAAAACTAACACTCCTTCTTAGCGAGGAATGTGTTCTAGTGTTGCACACACTGCCACAACACTCTGTCTCTATATCATCTCCTATCATGTTGTTGATGTCTGGTTGCTGCTAGCCACTCACTAATTCGCAAAACTAATGTTGCACTATAGCTCCCTCTCATCTGTTGTTGTTGCAACTACAACATATGCAATTAAAAAGCATCCAAAATACTGAATCAACTGTGTTCAGTATGATGCATCTATCTCCTGAGTCTCTAAATGCTACTAGTGACTGCACTTGCCACCAAGGAATCTGTGTTGTTGCTAACTCAGCATTGTGCCACTCTGCACTATTACAGACTCTGCATTGCACTTCCCGACACCTGACTACTACTAGTCTGCAATTGTCACTCTGGTATTAATTGCATCAACTTCCACTGATCTATCCTGAATATTGTGGGCCCCTGTAGAAAGGTATTGATCCATGAGGTGGATTCCTCAAGGACCCTACCCAATATCTATAGTTCTCTAGGACTGCAGTTGAAAATCTCCCCACCTCACTCCTAGAGGTATATCTATGAACATGTGAAGTCTTCCTCCAACCCGGAGGAAAACCTGTCGATCTCAGTAGAAGCTTCCTGCTGGTCATGCTTCTCTGACTTATCATTCTTCACGAGAGGAAACTGTGTGTTGTAGTTATTAATGTCTTTCAGTCTTGTCAGTCACTAGTTATCAAATATTTTCTTACAAAGTTTTTGATAGTGTCCTACTGCAAATTTTTATGGTTTCAAATAGGTTTCAATAAAAATTTTGTCACTCGTTAGGTTAGGTAGGTCATCACTACTCCCTTCACCTTCATGGTCAATGGACATTAGCATGGTTAGGTCATTCCTTTTTGTAAGGTTTTCATAGCAATCATGATCATCATTTAGCTCATTCATCCATGTAGTGTCATCATTAGGTCATAGGGTCCAAAGCATGAAAATAGCTGATTTCACCACCAAAATAATCATTTGAAGGAGTAGTGATAGGGAAAAATATTCAATAAAGTTTCTAAAATGATTTTATATCTCCATTATGATGTAATATATCCTAAAAAGTTCTAAAGTTGCAGTTTCAAAATAAAATGTGAAAGGACATGGTGGGGCCACTACACCACCCATGGAGAAAATTGATTTTTCAAAGCAATACAAGATCAAAGAACCTCTCCTTTTCTCATTTCAATTGCAAAAAACATCTCTTCACCTTCAAGGAGCTCTGGTACCCTCAGAGAAGCATTATCTTGCGACCAAAGTGCCTCATTTAGCCAGCATTGTGCTTTCCTCAAGGACATCAAAACTCCATTTCAGTTGATTCTACATCAAAACACAAGGTTTAAGCTATCATTTAAATGTAAGAGGATCATGTCTTAGCTTACTTGTGCTTTAGTTTGTGCTTGAAAGTCAGTTTTCCCTCTCCTAGGGTTTTCTTGTTTTCATGGTCTCTATGGTTTCCATATTGAGAAGAACCCTCTAGAAACATCTCACTCACTTCCTACATGTCCCATATATCCCAATAGACACATTCCCACACCCTTATCCCTCATCTACTCCCTTTTTACCAAAACCCTAGCCTAGACCCTACATTCCTAGGTTAGGACTATTTTTATCTCTTTTAGACCCCTTCCCCTCATCCTTTCCTTGAAATTCCACTTTTCCTTACTCCCTAATATCCCTCCCTATCTCCCAAAATTTTCCCAAGAATTTAAAGACACCCTAACCCCTTCATTTCACTCAATTTCAAAAACTGTCTAAATCCCCTGGTTTCCCCGCACAAAACCCTAATTTCACCTTCCATTGAGCTAGGGTTAGATATGGATTCAGAGACCATTGAACAGAGGAGACATAAGGGAGGTCTAATCAACAGGTACGAGCCAACTTCAGCACATGATATCATGTCTTCTCCTTTTCTGAAGAAATCCTTCAAAGATGCTGGTTGCCTTGCCTTTTTCCAAAGGATTAAAGAACTTGGTTTTAATGACAAACTCACCAACAATTTTTCCACTAATTTGAGGAGAGATAAGGTGACCATTGGTGGAGTGGTGTTCACTCTTTCAGCAGAGACCATTGCTACAACTACAGGGATCCCAAACACTGGAGAACTTTGGTTCAAGAGGAAAGACCTCGACCTTGAAAAATATAAGATGTATCTGAAACCTACATATAGGAGTGACCCTAAGCATATCTTTCCTTTCAAACATCTGCTGGATAAATATGCCCCTCTCATGAAAATGATCATGAAATAATTTACATGTGACGGTATATTCTCCAGGTTGTATCAGTATCATGTGAGGCTTTTGAAGCATTTCGCCAGTGTTGGGATAGGGTCCCCTACGGTCAATTTTGGGGAAAAAGCCCAACTTTTGTTATGTGAAGTGTAAAGTCTCCGCAAGTTGTGGTCATGGAGCGTGTAGAAAGTAAGTGTCATAAATTGATTTTCCCTTCTTTTATGTAAGTTGTGTCAACTTATATAGACCTACCCATGGTCCACGGACCATGGGATTGTATAAAAATGAGAGTCTTACAGAGTCTAAGGCAGAAGATAGCTGACGAAGAATGGATGTAATGGATCATTAAGAAGTGAAGAGCAAAGAGTCCTAGAGTAGAAGAGAGGCTCTGCAGCTGTGTGTGCAAAGGCCTAGAGTAGAGTCCACAGCTGAGTGCGCAGACCCCTGCGGCTGAGTGCAGAGGGTAGTCTCGAGTCTGTAAGCAGAACTAAAGCATCAATAAAGAGATTATTCTGGAAATATCTGTGCTTTGCCTATTTATTTCTATTATGAATGAATGCAATTATGTTATGATGAATATTGGGTTTATGATTTAATACTGTATTGATGCGCGATTTTGCATGATTTACATTGTTATATGAACACAAGTAATAATATCTGTTTATGCGAAGAATGTCTTAATACATGTTAAAGATATCAGACCCGTAATTAGATCTAGGTAATAAAAGAATTAGGAGTAAGTATAGAGGCACGTAAGTGGTGGGTTTACCTATTTAGGGTTTATGAAAGATAGTCGTAGACCTTCGCGAAGGTCTAGAAGCTGGTAAGAGGGAGTTATATCAATAAGCCTTAGGGGCTTATCGATCTGTGCAAAGGTAGGTTTAGGGTATAAAACAACATCACAACCATCTCTGGGTGCAGAAACTTGGTTCCAACATCCCCCCATACTGCTTCGGGTGATACTTTAGTCCGCGCTCCACAGATTGATGCCGAAAGGGCCAGTAGTGTAGGGATTTGTTTGGAAAAATTAACTCTGAACCTGGGTCAGGACCCACTAAGACAAAAATCGGTGTGAAATCACTCAACCTACCTCATTACCTTTATAGTAGCATGGTTAAGATGGCAGAAAAGGTACATAGGTTGGGAGAATATCATCATGCTAGTTTGCTCCATCATGGATTAGTGAAGATTTTGGTTTGCCATCGGTTGTCAGAAATTAACTTGTCTTGGGATGGTTTCCTTCAGTTAGCATCTTATTTTCACTCTCCAGCTTAGTCAAAGTAGTCACTCTACTCCTTTGTCTTCTCCAACACAGCAAGAGGTGGCTTCCACAAGCATACATATCAAAATAAATCCTAGGGTAGAGGTGATCAAGACCTACACAAGTGGGAAAAGGCTTGTGTTTGCTCCTGACATTGTTGAAAGGGCCAAGCCTACATCATCACAACAACATGAGACACCATTGGATGAAGACACACAGGGTCATTTTGACACTGACATGGCTATCTTAGAGATGCATGAAGAGATAGAGGCTGAGATTAGAGAGTTGAGAGATAAGTTGTCAAAGGCTGAGTTTGTGAATTTTCTTCCTTTAGCAGGAGAATAAACAACTGAAGGTCAAGTAATTATTGCTTGACAAACCTAAAATAGAGATAGAAAAAGGTGATGCCAGGGGTAAGACAGTCATAAATCTAGAGGAGATTGAGGCCACGGTTTTTCAGCTCAAGCCTAGGAGGACTAAGGTAAGATGTTTGAGCATGAAAGACGAGCACATCACTGAGCCATCTTCTCCAATGAAGTAGCCAAGTTTTGCCAAGTCTTTTGAGGCAGACTTTGAGGAAAATAAGTTATACTTGTTAGAAAGATTAATGATCACTTGGAGAATCTCCTTAAAAAGGTCTACAGGGCCACTATACTTTAGAGGCACATGTCCATGCATTATTGCACTAGAAACAATGTCTCCCAAGTCAAAATCAAACATTGGATGGACAAGTTAAGGCAAACCCTAAAGAGGAAAAAAGACAAGGAAAAAATTTATTTGCTTGCTGAGGCCTCCCTAATTGTTTGACATATCATCCTAGGGTTCCATGGACTAATTTTTAGCAAAATTTGAGGAAGTTTTGAAAATTTTTGGTTTTTTGTGACTTTTGGTAGATTGTGAGGGTCAGTTCAACCAAAAGCGCAGTGACTTGGCCCTGCGCTTTTTCCTGAGGGCTCCAAATGCCTAAAAATCTATATGCCTAGATATATTTTTCTCTAAGGATCTCAGCTATCAACTTTTTGAAGCATGACAACAAATTGGTTAGGAGAAAAAGTAAAAAAAAGAGGTCAAAAAACCACTTTATGCCACCTTTTCAGACTAGGTGTTGCGCTTTTGGAGTACTTGTGGGAGAATGAGTTTTTCTTTGTGATGGAAGCTCGATTTGACTACTTGAGGTGTCTAATGGAAACTAGACATCCTAATTTTTCCAGTGGTATGCTTAGTTTTCCATTTGGAGCAGTGGAAGGCCTTCAAAAGTGTGCTGGAAGATGGCACTGTGTTTCTGCCTATTAGCCCAAATTTCGAGTTTTCTTGAGTCAATATTGGATTTTTATGATGTAATTATTCTTTTATGATTTGAAATGATGTAATATAAGGTTAATGAGATTGTTAGAGTAATTTTTATTTAATTTTAGGCCTCATTTATGAAGAACAGTTTAGTCAAAGTTTAAAAGGAGGATTTGTTTTAACCTCCCTAGACATTAGGGTTTGTTGAGCACTTCATGTAATCAGTTCCTAAACTGAAGGATTTGACCCTGAGAGAGGGGAAATGGTTGTTTGGTCTATTTGTATCTAGTTTTCATTCATAGTCAAGGTTGGACATCAGAGAGTGAAAGTCTTGGAGCTTGTACTCATCATCTTTTACAAGGAAATCAAAGGCTGGTTGTGGCTATTATCTAGGAATTCTTGTGATATGAGTTTGTGATAATGTTTTTCTTCTGTTATTAGCTTATATGAATGATAAATGCATCTCATTTACATATCTATGATCTTCAATTATTTTCCTAAGAGGTATTAAACATAATTCTTATGATTAAGCTATGTTTTGTTAGGAAATCATATTTGTGTACTTAGTCTTTTGATAGATGAATTCATGTTTCACATGCTCATCTTGATTTTCTTATATTTTCAACCCTACACTACATCGACCAACTCTTAACATATCACAAAAGAATACCTACCCTGATCCTTTATATATCTTGAAACCGAACCCTTGAGACCTAACTTAGTTCCTTGATTTTGACTCCTGATCCAGCAAAACCCTAAAATATTCAAACCCTAGAGCTGAAACAGACCTAGCCTAATATATTTTCCTACTCTAGTCATCATTGGCTATGAGCTCATAGAGAGATCCATCTCTATTTTAGTATGGCTATCTGCTGAACTCTAAGTGGTCTGAGGGTACCTCCGTCGATCTCCTTTCTCAGCCTTGGGATATTATGGAGGATAACACTTTGGCATTGTTGCCGGGGATGAAAGATCATATTTTCCCCTGGGTGTAAATGACACAGATATGATAGTTTATGGTGGACAGTGATCACACACAAGAAGGCTGAAATCATTCACCTGGTGACTCCAAATTAGTATCAAATTTAATTCAAAGACTCCACTAGAGGATGAACCTTACCAATAGAAAAATGAAAGGAAAATATAGGAAGATCAAGTATTCAAGTTGGAATTTCATCCAAGATATAATATGCTTTATTTTAAATTATTTCTTCTCTTTTCCTGAGAATGTCAAGAAGGTTTTCCAATGTATACTGTATTTGAGAAAATATCATAGAGTTGCATTTGATTCCTTTCATTTGAAGGTTGTGAATACAAAATCTCTGTACGCCCTTGATCTTGGTCAATACCCTTCTTCTGAATCTTATGATGACCATCTTCAACTTGATGAGCCTTAAGAGATCAAGACTAATCCTACAACTTTTGTACATACTCCTACTCCTTGTAAAATTCCATATAGATATAAGCCAGTCATCTTACCTCCTATACTCCATGATTTCCCTGAAAATTATTACAAATATCTTCCCAGGTTTGATGGGGAATATGGTAACATCATTGTTAAAAAAAACATTTAGAATTTTGAAAATTTTCTCGACCTTTTTGAGGTTGAAGAAGATGATGTCAGTATCAGTATTTTTGCTTTATATTCGCAAGGCGAAGCCAAGAAATGGTTCAAGAACTTTCCGGCTGCAAGAATTTTTGATTTCCATCAGTTTGTGAAAGTATTTCTTGATAAATGAGTGATCAAGAGTAACCCTTTTCTTATTTTAGAAGAATATAATCATTTGAAAAGATAGTCAGGAGAAATAGTGCAACACTTTTTATCCAAGTTCAATCAAGTATATTATTCAATCCTTGCTTATATAAAACCACCTCTTGGTTTAGCCCTCTTACACTATCCAGATGCCTTTGATTTGGAAATGGAGTTTCAGTTGAGATAAAGGAACACTACGACACTCAAAGAAATGTAGGACAGTGCAATAGTTGTGTTGAAAATAATACTAAGAGGGGGGGTGAATCAGTATTATCAAATTATTTTTCAACTTATATAAAGATTAGCATATTTGACTAATGAAACTTGTGTATACCTTCCAGAATTATAATTTAATTTATTCTTCAAATGTTGATCATTAATCTGTGTGTCAGAACCATATAACAGTAAACAGGAACAAAAAAGTAGAGCAGACAGTCACACAAAAGAACACAAGATATAAGGTGGAAACCCAATGTAGGTGAAAACCACCTGCTGCAATATGTCTCTATCTTCTTTCAATTAGAAACTTCCTCTTACAATGATTCTGTATTGGTGCAGTCTTATACCATCACGCAGGCTTCAGCTTGCAGAAGGCTACAACCTTCTCTCGTTCTCCAGACTCTTCTGGAAGGGAGCTACAACCCCCTTAGCTCTTGTACTAGTTGAGGTACTAGTACGTAGGTACTGACCTACAAAAGACTTCTCTTTTCTTCCAGGGACCACATTTCATAAATTTTCAAACTGGATCCATGAATATCAATCAAACATCAAATAGATTTGCAATCAACCAACTTCCTTGTACAAATACTTAATCAATAACTTCTCAGAGCACAGTACCATTAACCAGACACCAAATCAGAACCCTGAACACTGCAGTAATAGACAAAAGCAGCTAAAACATATTTCAAGAAAAAAGTCTACAACTTCACCAATAGAAACCTGCGTACGTCTGTAGTATTCAGTTCTTTGACCTACAAGTATCCGCACCTCCTCTGTGTCAAAACTCTGGGTATCTACGCCTGCGCTGTGTCACATCTACAGGTACAGATAATTTATCAGACTTCACTTATACCCCAGATTATCAGATTTACAGATCTGATCATGCGCCAAAGAGATCTCGACCCATCAGTAGATCTGTCTTGTAATGCTCAGGTTTCTCCTTGATTCAGGTCCAGCTATAACTCACCAACCGATCACCAGTATTTCAGATCTTGCTCATCTCAAGATATTCAATGCATTAGTTACTCTAGCCAAATGATCTCCTTTCCTTTTTATAGTCTAGGCCTTACTCAAACCATGGTCCAAACCATATAGATCCAATACTAGGGACCCAAAACCTGGGTTCACGGACCAAAACCATAGGATCAAAAATGTCGGACTAAATACCATGGACCAACCATAAGATTTCTCACGTGTGCGATTTTCTCTGCATGAAAGTGCGTGTACTTTATGTCCGCACTTTTTGTTTGGAGAACCTACGTACATGTCTATAGCTGTTGTTCGGTGCATCTGCGTATGTCCGCGGCTTTGTGAACAGGAACCTGCGGGTATCTTATTTTCTACTATTTTGAGAGCCTGAACTTGTGATCTACTATTTGAGTGAGTTGCCATCAAGGACAACACTTATGTCATCAAGCCAAACCTGTGTCATAATGCCAACAATCTCCCCCTTTGGACTTGATGGCAACCCAAAGTCACTCAAAGTCTTTTCTCCCCCTTTGACATCAAGGGCAAAGGGTTATACTCCCCCTGAGTACATGCTGAAATCTCTTCTCTACTGTGCTGTCCAAGCTCCCCCTGACATATAGGCAAGATCTGCAAGAAGATGTTCTACAAAAGAAATATGACTTTATACATCATAACTGACCTTCCTATCACCAAAGACTCATACATACGACTCCCAACCAAGTGGGGATACATGATATAATAAGCATATTACATTATCCATCCCAGGCATAGTGGGGCACCAAGATAGGCCGTTACATGACCTTGACAAAAGAAAGATAGAGACAAAATATTAGCAGCATCTATCAATCATTATTCAGATCAGTATTCATGTTCTCCTTCTGCACTTGCTCCTCCTGAAAACAAAACAACTGAGGAATTGAACCAAGATCTTTTATGATAATGCCAAAAATGCATTATTAGAAGAATATATGCTCCCCCTGAACCTATGCCAGATTGTCTTTGACAGACCCATATCGGACTCTTCTCATCCTTGTTTTTCTTCAAGTCAACTGTATCCATATAAACCAGCGTATGTACGCGTATACCCCATATGAAACTCGCGTACAACCAACAATCTTTGAAACAGACAAGACTCAACAGCAAGATGATGCATCAACTACCCCCAGCTTTTGTCTGAGGTATTCAAAGGTCTCCCTGGGCAGTGGTCTGGTGAGAATATCAACAACTTGTTCCTTAGAGGGAACATACTCCAATTTGACCTTTTGATCAAGCACTTGTTCTCGGAGAAAATGATACTTGATCGGTATGTGCTTAGTCTTTGAATGCATGACAGGATTCTTTGAAATACTGATTGCACTTGTATTATCACAAAAAAATTGAGATAGGTGGAGTACAAGTGATTTGAAGATCTTGCAATGTTTGCATCATCCAAAGGAGTTGTGTGCAGAAAGATGCAGCAACTACATATTCTGCCTCAGTCGTAGATAATGCAATAGAGCTTTGTTTCTTGCTGAACCAAGATACTAATCTAGGACCCATGAAGAATGCACCACCACTAGTGCTTTTCTTGTCATCCACGCTTCCTGCCCAATCCGCATCAGTGTATGCATGAAGTGTGAGATCTGTACCTCTGGGATACCATAAGCCATAGTTTTGAGTTCCTTGAAGATACTTGAAGATTCTCTTAACTGTCTGAAGATGAGTTTCCTTTGGATTTGCCTGAAACCTTCCAACTATTCCAACTACATGCATAATGTCTGGTCGGGTACCTGTTAGATAGAGCAGACTACCAATCATGGATCTATAGTTTGGTTGATGTACAGCTACCGATTCATCATTTGCGCTGAGGCTGCATCCTGTCACCATAGGGGTACATACTGGTTTTGAATCCTCCATCCCATATTTCTTCAAGATCTACTTAAGATATTTAGTTTGTGATAGAAAAATGCCATCTTTGTTTTGTTGGACTTATAAACCAAGAAAATATGTGAGCTCACCAAGCATGGACATTTCAAACTCTTTTTGCATCACCAAGGCAAAATTTTGACTCATGTCTTCTTCATTGCTACCAAAGATGATATCATCAACATACACAACAAGTATCAGCAACTTATCATTGTCAATTTTTATATATCGATTGCTATCAGTTGATCCTTTTATAAAACCTTGTTGATGGAGGTACTTATCCAACCGATAATACCACGCCCTTGGAGCCTGTTTAAGGTCATAGAGAGCCTTTTTGAGTCCGCATACAAGTTTTGGATCATTTCCAAGAATAAACCCATCTGGTTGTTCAATATATACTTCTTCATTTAAGTCTCCATTCAGAAAGGTAGACTTTACGTCCATCTGAAATACTTTGAACTTTTGAAAGCTAGAGAGAGCAAGGAACATTCTTATGGCCTCAAGTCTGGAAACTGGAGCAAAAGTTTCTTCAAAGTCTATTCCTTCTTGTTGTGCATATCCTTTACAAACAAGTCTTGCCTTGTTTCTAACCACATCCCCATTTTCATTTAGCTTATTTTTGAAAATCCATTTTGTCCCTATGACATTCTTATCTTTTGGTCTAGGAACCAACTCCCAAGTGTTATTCTTTTCAATCTGCTCGAGTTCTTCTTCCATGGCCTTGACCCAGCATTCATCTTTGCACGCTTCTCTTACGCTTTGCGGTTCAGTGGAGGAGAGCAATGCTAGATAGCTTGAAGCTTCTGAAATGGTTCTTCTTGTTTGTACACCTGCCTCTTTCTGCCCCAAAATTTGAGATTCTGGATGATTCTTCTAAATGTATCTGGATGGAGTCTTTTCTTCTATCCTTATTTGTTCTTTTGGTGCCTCATGGGTTTCTTCTTCGTCATGAATCTGATTTGATGTTGACGGATAGTCTTTGCCATCTTCAAAATCTTCAGATTTTACCTGCTTAGGAGTGTTTCCTTCTTCATCAACCACGACATCAATACTTTCAACAATTTTACCAAGTATTTTATTGTAACATTTGTAAGCTTTGCTATGGGGAGAGTAGCCAAGTAAAATGCCTTCATCTGCTCTAGGTTCAAACTTGCCAAGATTTTCATCAGTCCTTTTAATGTAGCATTTGCTTCCAAAAATTTTGAAGTATTTTACCGTGGGAGTCTTACCGTACCAAAGTTCATGAGGAGTCTGAGTGTTGTTTACCCGAACGTTTCTCTTGTTGAGAATAGTAACAGCGGCAAATGCGCTTCACCCTAGAAGGTTGCAGGAGTTCCAAACTCATCAAGCATAGCATAAGCCATTTATTGAACCATTCTGTTCATCCTTTCCACTACTCCATTTTGCTGAGGAGTCCTTGTAGCAAAAAATTCCCTTCTTATTCCATGTTCTTCACAAAAATCGAAAAATTCATCTGAGGTAAATTCCCCTCCTCGATCAGATCTGAGGCATTTGATTCTGCGATCTGATTCGTTTTCAACCAAGGCTTTGAATGACTTGAACTTTTCGAAAGCTTCATCTTTATACTTCATGAGTCCTATCCAACACATCCTTGAAAAGTCGTCAATGAACAATATGAAATACTCTTCTCCTCGAGGTGACCTCTTCCTAGTTGGACCACATATATCGGTGTGAACAAGTTCAAGTGGCCTACTAGCTGATCCTTCCTTCTCAAGGAAATTAATTCTAGTTTGCTTACCAAATTGACATGACTTGCATATTGTATTTTCTAGAATTCTGATGTCATGAAGATCACGAACTGCCTGATATTTGCATGCTTTCCTTATCTAAGAGAAGCTAAGATGCCCCAGCCTTCTGTGCCATAGCCAATGTTCATCATTCTTGCTTAGATAGCATTGTTGTTGTTCTCCCTTGAGTACATATAAGTTATTTGGACTTCTTATGCCTCTGATCACTATCTTTCCTATATCAAGCTCATGAATAATACATCCATTTGATAGAAATATTACCTCAGTACCTTGATCACACATCTGACTGACACTCAATAGATTATGATTTAAGCCATCAACATACATAACATTACCAGCCTTGACCTTTTATTTCAAACGAACAGAGCCTTTACCTTTTATGAATGCAGGGGTATCATTTCCAAATGAGACCTTCTTTTCCTTTTCTAAGGCACTATATGACTGAAGTTTTTCTTTATTACCTGTCATATGTTTTGAGCATCCACTGTCGATGTACCATTGATTTTCCTGTCCTTCCGCATATAAGGCTATCCCACATCTTTCTGGTTACGTTTCTTTCTTTTTCCATGTTTTGGAACTCAATGAGGCTTGCTCCTTCTGAGTTGTTCGCCGAAACCTGCTTCTGCATTTAGAATCTTCATGACCAAAGTTGTTATAAATAGAGCATTCTATTTCATTTTCAAGAGAAGAGAAGTTATTGTAGGTTCTTTTCATGATTCCTATCATACTCCTTTGTTTTTGAGCTTCCCTAGTCATGATGGTCTTGTAGGCAACACATTGAGCAACTTTATGACCAAAATTATGACAAGAGAAACATTGGCCATTGAATAAATTCCTGCGATTATCAAATCTACCAATCATATGATTGTAGTTTCCATCCATTCTTGAGTCAAAATGATTTACCTGTGGTCGGTTGAGTCTTTTGTTCATCCTTGACGTAGATTGCCCCGATTTACTTGATAATCTTTGATCATTCTTGAAGCAAATTGTCCCTGATTTTCTTGGTGATCTTCATTATGCTTTTGCTGTCGATTGTCAACTTGTTCACTTCTCCTTGCTACATCAGGATAACTTTTGGAGGTGGATGGCTTCTGCGCTTGCTTCTGAGCTTGAGATGATTCTTTGGAATATCTGAGACCAGTCTTGATTAGTGGAGAACGCTGCACTTTGATAATCTCATCTAGAGTTTCAGATCCTTTAGCAAATCTGAGATTAAGGGCTTTTGTTTTCTCAATTTCTTGTCTAAGTCCCACAATTTCACATTCTAACTCTTCATTGTGTTTATCTTTTTCAATAAGTTGGAAAGTTAGAGTATCTATAATCATATTCTTTTCCTCTAAACAAACTTTAAGTTTAGAAATTTCTTCATAAAGACCTTCTTCATTTATAGCATCCAAGAAATCATCATTTTCAAAAGCCATCAAAAGTCTATCACCATTACCTTGTTCATCTTCATCACTATTTGACAATCCATCATTGTCTTCATGCGTGTAATAGCCCTTGTTATTTACATTCCGGTTTTTGTTCCATCTAACAGGTTCCTTACCTTTGTTTAGTTTATCCTTATGAGAACATTTTGCAGCATAATGACCAACTCTTCCACAAGCAAAGCATTTGAAAGGCATCTTACCTCTGAATCTTCCAGTTCCCCGTTGAAGGTTCTTGACAAAATTTGATTCTTCCTCTTCTTCTAAAATATGTCTTGCCTCACAGTAATCTCCTTTTCCTAAAGCCTTGAATGCGGCTTCTCTCCTGTCTGATGGTCCTCCTTTTCTCATCTCGCAAGCAGTTAGAATCCCGTGCAGCTGTGACATGGTAAGGCTCTGTAGATTCTACTTTTCTTCTATGGCAGAAACTTTTGAATCAAACTTAGGAGACAAAGATCTTAGAACTTTTTCAACCAAAACAACTTCTTTTATTTCTTCACCCAAGTTTTTCATACAATTTACGATCTCATCTATATGTAGGAAATAGCTAGCCACACTTTCATCATTATGCATTCTGAGGCTTTCATATTGAATTCTAAGAGTTTGTAACTTTGCTCATTTTACCTATTCATCTCCTTCATAGCTAAGAACGATCTTGTCCCATATTTCTTTTGCGCTTTTGAGCTGCATAACCTTGACGAATTCTGATTGAGATAGACTTCCTAATAGAGTATTGACAACTTTTGCATTTGTTTCATACTGCTTCTTGCTAGCTGCATCTGAAGGAGTTGCTGATGGAAATGTGTATCCAGTTTCCACAATATCACAAACTTCTGTACCAAGAGATTGAAGATAAGTAGTGATTCTTACCTTCCAGTAGACGAAGTTTCTCCCATCAAAAATTGGTGGCCTGATAGATGCTTCTTTTTCGTAGTTGCTCATGATGATAGATCTTCCTTCAAGCAATCAAGCTTTTCTTGAAGGACCTGCTCTGATTCCAATTGTTGAAAATAATACTGAGAGGGGGGATGAATCAGTATTATCAAATTACTTTTCAACTTATATAAAGATTAGCAGATCTGACTAATGAAACTTGTGTATACCTTCCAGACTTATAATTTAATTTATTCTTCAGATGTTGATCATTAATCTGTGTGTCAGAACCATATAACAATAAGCAGGAACAAAAAAGTAGAGCAGATAGTCACACAAAAGAACACAAGATATAAGGTGGAAACCCAATGTGGGTGAAAACCACCTGCTGCAATATGTCTCTATCTTCTTTCAATTAGAAACTTCCTCTTACACTAATTCTGTACTGGTGCAGTCTTATACCAGCACGCAAGCTTCAACCTGCAGAAGGCTACAACCTTCTCTCGTTCTCCAGACTCTTCTGGAAGGGATCTACAACCCCCTTAGCTCTTGTACCAGCTGAGGTACTAGTACGTAGGTGCTGACCTAAAAAAGACTTCTCTTTTCTTCCAAGGACCACGTTTCATAAATTTTCAAGATCCATGAATATCAATCAAACATCAAATAGATCTACAATCAACCAACTTCCTTGTACAAATACTGAATCAATAAATTCTCAGAGCACAGTACCAGTAACCAGACACCAAATCAGAACCCTGAACACTGCAGTAATAGATAAAGGCATCTAAAACATATTTCAAGAAAAAAGTCCGCAACTTCACCAATAGAAACCTGTGTATGTCCGCAGTATTCAGTTCTTTGACCTGCGGGTATCTGCACCTCCTCTGTGTCGAACCAGCGGGTATCCGCACCTGTGCTAATTCAAGCCTGTGGGTATCTACACCTCCTCTGTGTCGAACCTGCGGGTATCCGCACCTGTGCTAATTCAAGCCTGTGGGTATCCGCGCCTGCGTTGTGTCGAGCCTGCGGGTATCCGCGCCTGCGCTGTGTCACACCTACGGGTATAGATAATTTATCAGACTTCACTTATACCCCAGATTATCAGATTTACAGATCTGATCATGCGCCAAAGTGATCTCGACCCATCAATAGATCTATCTTGTAATGCTCAGGTTCTCCTTGATTCAGGTCCAGCTATAACTCACCAACCGATCACCAGTATTTCAGATCTTGCTCATCTCAAGATATTCAATGCATTAGTTACTCCAGCCAAATGATCTCCTTTCCTTCTTATAGTCTAGGCCTTACTCAAACCATGGTCCAAAACCATAGAGATCCAATACTAGGGACCCAAAACCTGGGTTCACGGACCAAAACCATAGGATCAAAAATGTCGGACTAAATACCATGGACCAACCATAAGATTTCTCACGTGCATGCTTTTCTCTGCATGAAAGTGCATGTACTTTACGTCCGCACTTTTTTTCAGAGAACCTGTGTACATGTCCGCAGCTTTTGTTCGGCGCACCTACGTATGTCTGTGGCTTTGTGAACAGGAACCTGTGGGTATCTTATTTTCTACTATTTTGAGAGCCTGAACTTGTGATCTACTATTTGAGTGAGTTGCCATCAAGGACAACACTTATGTCCTCGAGCCAAACCTGTGTCATAATGCCAACAAGTTGTGGAAGCTAATCTGCTGGTCAAAAGGTCAAAATTGAAGGCAGAAGGGAGGGAGAACATAGAGAAGGAACACCTCACATCTTCAGAAGAGAAACTTGACATTTTGTTAAGTACAATGGAAGAAATGATACAAAATATCACCATGAAAGATGAATTTTTTGTTCAAAAACACCATGTCCCACTTATTGCTGAAGAAGAAGAGGTTGCTGACCCTAACCATTATCCTACTCATTTTAGTTACCATAGATCAGAAAATGATTGTTTTATGTATTCATTTAAGGACAGTCATGAAAATGGATTTGTAGATGAACCCATGGAGAATCAATCTACTGATCTAATGTGTATGCTTGATGAAACTCCTTATATTGATAATTTACCCAAGTATGATTAGTATGATGATGATTATGTTGTTGTAATAGAGGTTGACTCTTCAAGGAAATCAACGACATGTTTTTGGGAGCAAGAAGCTTCATTACAATAGATCAAATATAACACTCATACTATGCATTTCAATCATGATAGTAATGAAGAGAATCCATAAATTTTTAAAGTAAGTGAAAGGTCTTTGCCCTTGTGTTTCACTTCATTTCAACTCCTGAGAGAAAACTTTCTCAAGATTGGAAATAAACAGGCTTTCAGTTTTGATATTGAGCATGAAAAAGACAACGAACTTCCTGATTGGGACTTATTACCTTTATGTTTTTCTTCATTCGAAATAATAAGAGAAAAATATAGAGTTTCCAAGGAAACAAATAGGAAATATGACAACAGTTGGCAACCTTCTCTTGAAGTTGTTGAGGATGTTGTTCGTGATATAGAACCTTTTTTCAGTCAACAATCACAGTTAACAAGCAAAATTCAGTTTGAAAATACAACAGAAAGTGTGGAACATGAAGATTTTATACAATATCATGCAGTTTCATCATAACTGATCCACAACAGGTTACAACAACTTTTTCATATTTACAATGATCCAGTAGGCAATTATATGGATGATGTTTGTATTCAAAATTCTCATCCTTTAGCTAGCTATGAGTTTGAAGATAGGGTTGATAAAGATTTAGTTTGGCATCTAGATTCATTGTCTTTTTCAGTAGGAATATCCTTACAAATCTCATCCAAAAATTTGCAGTCTACATCTATTTCACTTGAGAATGACAAACTTCATTTTATAAAACAACCAATGTCTAAAAAGGAAGAATATTCTTGTCTTGTTGTTGATAATCAAGAAAAGGTAGTCATTCACGAGTTTCAGGATCCTTTTTTTGAGTTGCTGCAGACATCAAGCGAGATGAATTTTATTGTATTTCTGGATCATGTACACATGTTCAGTGGATACTTGGAGTAGCCTAGTTTTTGTTTTTTCTACCAGCTCAAGGAATGTGTGAGCATGATTCAAGTAAGTATCCATTTGTTGGATTGGTTACATTGGAGAGATCATTTCACATGATTGTATATATATATATATATATATATATATATATCTTCAACAAGTGGGGGGTTATATATATATATATCTTCAACAAGTGGGGGGTTATCATCAGGATTTGAAGCTCGAGGTGAAGGCCCTAAGATCTCAATGGTCTGCTGCCATAAGTAAGTTCAGTTAGTAGTTAGTTTTAGAGTTAAGTTAAGTCATTTCAGTTTCAAGTCTTGGTTTTTTTATTTTTGACACTATTTCCAAATGGATGACGCTACTTGGTCTATGGTGTTCTTGACACCTCCTAAAGGAGCTTCCATCCCCAGCTAGAGCCAATGTTGGTGTATGTTAGTCTTGTGAATCACTAGTGATCAAATATGCTCTTACAAAGTTTCTTATAGGGTCCTACTGCAAATTTTTATGGTTTCAGATAGGTTTTCAATAAAAATTTGGTCACTCGTTAGGTTAGGTAGGTCATCACTACTCCTTTCACCTTCATGGTCAATGGACATCATCATGGTCAAGTCATTCCTTGTTTTAAGGTTGACATAGTCATCATGGTCATCATTCAGCTCATTCATCCATGTAGTGTCATCATTAGGTCATAGGGTCCAAAGCATGAAGATAGGTGATTTCACCACCAAAATAATCATTTGAAGGAGTAGTGATAGGGAAAAATATTCAATAAATTTTCTAAAATGATTTTATATCTCCATTATGATGTAATATATCCTAAAAAGTTCTAAAGCTGCAATTTCAAAATAAAATGTGAAAGGACATGGTGGGGCCACTACACCACCCATGGAGAAAATTGATTTTTCAAAGCAATACAAGACCAAAGAACCTCTCCTTTTCTCATTTCAATTTCAAAAAACATCTCTTCACCTTAAAGGAGATTTGGCACCCTCAGAGAATCATTATCTTTCAACCAGAGTGCCTCATTTGGCCAACACTGCACTTTTGCTGTGCTTATCCTAGATTTGCTGCATTTTCCTCAAGGACATCAAAAATCCATTTCAGTTGATTCTACATCAACACACAGGGTTTAAGCTATCATTTACAAGTAAGTTTATCATCTCTTAGCTTACTTATGCTTCGATTTGTGCTTGAAGGTCAGTTTTCCCCCTGCTAGGATTTTCTTGTTTCCATGGTCTCTATGGTTTCCATATTGAGAAGAACCCTCTAAAAATATCTCACTCACTTCCTACATGTCCCATATATCCCCATAGAAACATTCCCATACCCTTATCCATCATCTACTCCCTTTTTCCCAAAACCTTAGCCTAGACCCTACATTCTTAGGTTAGGACTAGTTTTCTCTCCTTTAGACCCCTTCCTCTCATCCTTTCCCTGAAATTCCATTTTTTCTTACTCCCTAACATCCCTCCCTATCTTCCACAATTTTCCCAATAATTTAGAGACCCCTAACCCCTCCATTTCACTCAATTTCAAAAATTGCCTAAATCCCTTATTTTTCCCTTCACAAAACCCTAATTTCCCCTTCCATTGAGCTAGGGTTAACTATGGATTCAGAGACCACTGAATAAAGGAGACATAAGGGAGGTATAATCCGTAGGTATGAGCCAAATTCAGCACATGACATCATCTCTTCTCCTTTTCTCAATAAATCCTTCCAGGATGTTGGTTGCCTTGCCTTTTGCCAAAGGATTGAAGAACTTGGTTTTAATGAAAAACTCACCAGCACTTTTGCCACTAATTTGAGGAGAGATAAGGTGACCATTGGTGGAGTGGTGTTCACAATTTTATCAGAGACCATTGATAAAACTACAGGGATCCCAAACACTGGAGAACTTTGGTTCAAAAGGAAAGACCTTGACTTTGAAAACCATAAGATGTATCTGAAACCTACATACATGAGTGACCCTAAGCATATCTTTCCTTTCAGACATATGCTGGATAAATATGACCCTCTCATGAAAATGACCATGAAATAATTTACATGTGAGGGTAGATTCTCCAGGTTGTATCAGTATCATGTGAGACTTTTGATGCATTTCACCGATGTGAAGTCCCTCAACCTACCTCAATACCTTTATAGACGCATGGTTAAGATGGCAGAGAAGGTACATAGGTTGGGAGAAGATCGTCATGCTAGTTTGTTCCATCATGGCTTAGTGAATATTTTGGTTTTCCATCAGTTGTCACAAATTAACTTGTCTTGGGATGGTTTCCTTCAATAAGCATCTTATTTTCACTCTCTGGCTCAGTCAAAGTAGTCAATCAACTCCTTTGTCTTCTCCAGCACAACAAGAGGTGGCTTCCACAAGCAAACATATCAAAATAACTCCTAGGGTAGAGGTGATAAAGACCTACACAAGAGGTAAAAGTCTTGTGTTTTCTCCAGACATTGTTGAAAGGGCCAAGCCTACATCATTATAGCAACATGAGACACCATTGGATGAAGAAAAACATGGTCATTTTGACAATGATATGGCAGTCTTAGAGATGCATGAAGAGGCCAAATATTTGGAGTAGATTCTTCAAGAGAAAGAGGTTGAGATTAGAGAGTTGAGAGATAAGTTTTCAAAAGCTGAGTTTGTGAATTTCTTCCCTCAGCAGGAGAACAAACAACTCAAGGTCAATCAATTCTTGCTTGACAAACCTAAAATAGAGATAGAAAAAGGTGATGCCAAGGGTAAGATAGTCATAAATCTAGAGGAGATTGAGGCCACAGGTTTTTAGCTCAAGCCTAGGAGGCCTAAGACAAGAGGATTGAGGATGAAAGAAGTGCACATCACTGAGCCATCTTCTCCAATGAAGCAACCAAGTTTTTTCAAGTCTTTTGAGGCAGACTTTGAGGAAAATAAAGTATACTTGTTAGAAAGGATTAATGATCACTTGGAGAAGCTCATTAAGAAGGCCAAAAGGGCCACTAAACTTCATAGGTACATGGACATGCATTATTGCACTAGAAACAAGGTCTCCCAAGTCAGAATCAAGCATTTGAAGGACAAGTTAGGGAAAACCCTAAAGAGGAAAAAGGAAAAGCACAAATTTATTTGCTTACGGAGACCTCCCTCATTGTTTGACATATCATCCTAGGGTGCCATGGACTAATTTTCAAAAAATTTTGAGGAAGTTTTGAAAATTTTTGGTTTTTTGTGACTTTTGGCAGATTGTGAGGGTCAGTTCAGCAAAAAGCGCAACACCTTGGCACTGCACTTTTTCCTTAGGGATCCAAATTCCTAAAACTCTATATTCCTGGATATAGTTTTCTCTGAGGAACTGAACAATCAACTTTTTGAAGCATGAAAACAAACTGGTTAGGAGAAAAAGTCAAAAAAGAGGTCAAAAAACCACTTTTTGCCACCTTTTCAGACCACGTGCTGCGCTTTTGGAGTACTTGTAGGAGAATGAGTTTTTCTCTATGATGGGAGATCCATTTTGACTTCTTGAGGTGTCGAATGACAAATAGACATGCTAATATTTCCAGTGGTATGCTTAGATTTCAATATGGAGTAGTGGAAGGCCTTCCAAAGTGAGCTGGAAGATGGTGTTGCGCTTTTGCTGTGCTTTTGCAGAAGGCGCTGGACTTTTTCCTGTTAGCCCAGATTTCAAGTTTCTTCAGTCAATCTTGGATTTTTATGATGTAATTCTTCTTTTATGAGTAGAAATGATGTAACAAAAGGTTAGTGAGCTTGGTAGAATAATTTTTATGTAATTTTAGGCCTCATTTATGAGGAACAGTTCAATCAAAGTTTAAAAGGAGGATTTGCTTTAACCTACCTAGATAGTAGGGTTTGTTGAGAACTTCATGTAATCAATTCCTAAACTGAAGGATTCGACCCTGAGAGAGGGGAAATGGTTGTTTGGTCTATTTGTATCTAGTTTTCATTCATAGTCAGGGTTGGACATCAAAGAGTGAAAGGCTTGGAGCTTGTACTCATCATCTTTTACAAGAAATCAAAGGCTAGTTGCACCTATTATCTAGTAATTCTTGTGGTATGATTTTGTGATAATGTTTTTCTTCTATTATTAGCTTATATGAATTATAAATGCATCTCCTTTCCATATCTATGATCTTCATTGATTTTCCTAAGAGGTATTAAACATAATTATTATGATTAAGCTCTGTTTTGTTAGGAAATCATATTTGTGTACTTGGTCTTTTGATAGATGAATTCATGGTTCACATGCTCATCTTGATTTTCTTATCTTTTCAACCCTACACTACATTGAACAACTCTTAAAATATCACAAAAGAATACCTACCCTGATCCTTTATATATCTTGAAGTTGAACCCTTGAGACCTGACTTAGTTCCTTGATTTTGACTCCTGATCCAGCAAAACCCTAAAATCTTCAAAGCCTAGAGCTGAAACAGACCGAGCCTAATATATTTTCCTACTCTAATCATCACTGGCTATGAGTTCATAGAGAAAGCCCTCTCTGGTTTGGTAGGGCTAGCTGTTAAACTGTATTTCGTTTGAGGTTACCTTCGTTAATCTCCTTTCTCAGCCTTGGGATATTGTGCAGGATAATAGTAGTGACCAAGCTCACAACATATGAAGCACTTGACCTTTGATAGGTTATTCTTCTTCTTTCTCTGCCCCCCCCCAACCCTTGATTAAGACCTGTTGACGGTGTTGGACCCGCCAACATGTCAGGGGATCTCCTTGGTAAGAAGTCCCAACTAGACCTCACACTGTTTGGTGTAGGAGTCCCAACAGTGGGTAGTATGATATCGCCTTGACCATGGTTGTCCGTAGAGGTAAGTAAGATTTCCTCATTGGTAGCATGGGTGTGACCTTTGCAACATGTCAAGGAAGGTGAATGAAAGGATCTAACACACGGAATGGGGGGATGAGTGTGCCCCTTAGAAACTTGTGATAACACGTAGATTGAAAGGGAACACATGAGAAAAAATACATCACAAGTTGGAAAGTAGGATAGTTGATGATCCAAAGTGATGGTTATACCAACAACACATTTCAATAGAATTCACACAAACATATATAGAATATTCCATACATACATGTGTAAATAAAATCTACATATATGATTAGAGTAACCAAGATAGCTTAACTACAATAACAACATATGCATGAAATGTGTTGGCTTTGTTATATTAAGAGAGTGAAATATCCAATCATACATACAACCATGACCAACCACTAGTCCTGATAGTGGAACATTACAGTGACGTTCGCCTTCTCGTCTAAAGAGATGTATTAGCTCTGCACTGTGGAGAAGCCAAGGCTCGTTACAATACACTCGAAGCTTTCTCTAAGTTACACCTATAGGAATCTTGGCTCCAAAAGACCCATACAATGAGTTATGAGGTTCTATTAATAGCAAAGGGTGGGGTGACCCTTGACATTCCCCTTTGTGACTCTTCACCTACCCTCATGACTCTCCAACTACTACATGATTGTTACATTTTACTATCAACACTTGGTCTTTCACTTTTACAACATGTTATATTACAATCTGCACATGTACCCATGTGAGAAAAAATAGGCTTGAGTAAGCCATGCATGACATCACTAAGACTCGGATAGTTGTGAGAAGAACAACTCTTTGACATCCTCATGATGATTGACAGTGGCAAACTAATGCCAAGCTTGGTAGTCCATGATGGTGTATGTGTACTCTATGGTGACATCCTTCTGAAAGCAAACTCTTGCCTCTGTTGCATCTGGGTACATTGATTTAGCACCTTTGTCCAACTCCTTTGATAACATGTGCATCATAGTCTTGAGTGCAACTGAAACAGCTACATACTGATGGATAGTGCCTGCGCTGATCTCCAAGTCTATGCTTGTGGCTACGAGCATCAACTCATCAAAGTACATGTCTAGATCTAGTCATTCTTGGTGCTTTGTCTTCACCTCAGTGAGTGTGCCAATGATGGGATTGCATGCGTGCGCACAATGAAATCCATGCTCCTGAACACCCGTGCATGTGAAGCCTAGAAATTGGTTATGAATTGTGGGAGTTCCTCATAGTTCCGGATCTGACTTCGGATGTGTGCCTTCAACTCTACCACCTTTTTATTCATCATATTTGGCAAATGCAATGGGGCTCCCTTGTACCTCATTGTCCATGTTTTCATGTGATAAAAAATAGTGTGAAAATTTGACAAGATGCGTGCTCTCCTAGCACAGCGTTGCTGCCAACAGTTGAGATAGAAAATTGACTCATGCATGGTGACGAATCTGGAATACAAAGTTGGCACGATTGTCTCGAGAGATGATACTTCATTCAGTATCTCTCTACTTAACTCTGCTCTAGTGGATGTTGTAACTTGTTCACCTCCCTACTTAACCACTTATAACTCCTTAGCCATGTGCTCATTCTTTGCTATCAAGAATCGAACACTTGAACTGGTGGATTTGGCATATTCTTTGGTAGCAGTAGCGAATGCTGCTGGATGCTTGTGCACATCGGACATGATCACTCATTCTTCAAAGTACGCAAGAGATACATGGACATCCTAAACACATGTGAGGGTAGAACACATAAAACACATATACACAGAGATTTTCCCCTGGATCCCAAAACTAGGTGTTATACAGTAATTTGTCACTGTCTTCACTCCAGTCTTCCTACTGTGTCATGTGTCCAAGTCATACATGCTTATGCTCTTTGATGTTGCCAAATGACCCACTTTTCCAAAGGTTTCTGCCTCATTGCTTTTGTTGGCTTAATAAACACACTGATGGGCACTCTAAAACAGTCCAGAAGCGCTGCCATCGAGGAAGTACATGTGATTCTCGCGATGGTCGAATTTCATGTGCCAGCGCAACTGTTGCTTGTAGCTTCCCACGATGACATGACTAGCTATGTTATTCAGAAGCGATGTCAGCGCGGTAGACCAGTTATGTGCCCGCGATGATCTAGATTGGGCGAATTTGTTCCAATAGTCATCCTTCTAGATGACTCTAGACCTGGTTGTTGGCCTAGTTTATGTCGCCCTCCTTTCTCTGGCGTGGCTGTTTCTTCATTTGTGCTACCTTCCTTGGAGATAAGCTCATCCTCCCACCATTCATGGAGACTCCTTCTCCTATTTAAACTCTCACCATTGCTATGGGCTACTAGTTTTGGAATTCTTAGTCTTTGGAGTGTTGCTGTTAGTGCTTGTGAGTTTGCTAGATAGCTGGTGTGAGTGTGACAAGTGTGGGATTGTTGATAGCTTGAGGAAGGTTGTGCAGTGCCTTGGATCTTGTGTAAAACTTGTGAGTGAGAGAGACTTGTATGTTGGGAGATCCATTTTCAAAGAGCGAATGCTTGAAGAACATGCTGGCTGGACCCCTCTTGACTTTATGAGTAAATAGATCATTTGTTGTTCCGGTTACGTGCTTTTTTGTATTTCCTTTGCATTGTTTTAGGTTGATCACTCATTAGGAGAAGGAAGCGGAAGCTAGAGCAGCGCAACGGAACTCCATTGACCACCGGTTGAGGTAGGCCTCCAACTATGACTGTTTAAGGAAAGCTATTGTTGATCTATCCTTGTTTGTGACTAGACCCACTCTAGGGCTAGAGGGGTTGCCTCTGCCCGCAGAGGGAACACTTTCCTGCATCACAAATTGGCGACTCCGCTGGGGAGGCCTTTGTTCTTTTCTTGTTTACTCTTGTCTTGATTTCTATTTGGGTCTCTTTTGAAGTTTTGGGGATTAGTTACCTGTCTTCTGAGTTTCCTGGTCTAATCTAGGAAATGCCCTTATTTGATTAAAGATTGACTGTCTTTGGTTTGGGAGTTTTTGGTTCACCTGTTACTGTTTTGAACACCATCACGGTTTTTAATTTAACAGTTGCGCTATCATCATGTCACCCATTTTGTAGTATCCTGTTCATCGCGTAATTACGCTTAACAATCGCGACGGTTCTGTAAATCGGACCATCGCAGGAAAGTCGTGTACTTCCGTGCTGACATCGCTTTGTTGCTGCGGTGTGCTCCCTATCAGCGCTTTATTGCTAGTGTATTTCCCTCGCTGATTGCTGTAGAATTGAATATTTTCAATTCTGCCTCTTGAATCTGTCAGTCTTGCTAGTCCCTTGCTGTTCTCACTTGTTTGATGACTTGTTTTTCATTGTTTAGAGGTTGAGGCACTCTCTTGTGAGCTTTGTTAAATGAATCTTGTTTTTCTTGCTTTGTGACCTAGTTTCATTGTTTCAAGTCTTTTGGATCAATTTTGCTTGGTTGCCTGTTTGCAAAGATTCGTTTGCTGCTTGTTGTTGGTTTGATTGAGCCTTCCCCTTTGCTTACTTTTGGTTGATTGTTTAGTGATTGTTATTGGACCAATCTCGACATTGTTTCGATTTCTGTTCACTACCCGGACATAGATTACAATTGTTTGGATCAATCGTTTTTCCACATTTGTTGGTTTCTTATCGGTTTCTTTTAGATTAGAGGCATCAAAATCAAAAGATTGCATTTCATTTAGCATGCGAAAGTGAAAGTAAATTTTCATTTCAAGTTACATGTTTAGAAGTGAATGATTAAATCTCTCATGAGTAGTATCCGTGCACTTTTGGAATTGATGTCTGCTTGCATTGAGTGACTGTTTTGTTGCCTTGGTTTTCTTGGATTAGGAATGATCTCTCTACCCTCCCATAGGTAGGTGTTCATCGAAGAAAAAGGATATTTCATTCATTCTAGCTACATCCTATGTTCTGTTATATACATACGGTAAGGCCTGAAAACTGAAACATAATCCAAGATCAAATTTAAAATGAATTGAATAAATCTAACAACGCATTGGAAGATAACGCACACATTTAGAGGTCTATGCTAGAGATGTGCTCTGGCGTCGTTAAACCTAGTCACTTTTGTTCCCACTCAAGGTTGGGTGATTCCTCCTTTTGTGACTCAATAGTGGTCTAGCACGGAATTGTGCTCCCACGTACTGTCGAGTATATGGGGAGACCCCACTAGGTTATCATCCTTTATCCATAGGAATCCGTGTCTGCCGCCTTACAAGCCGTAACGCACCGAACACAACATTCGGGAAGATTGACTGTCGTATGGAAAGTCCTTGGTTTTCATATGACTGCCAAGGTGTATATGCAGTTTTATGGATTTGTTTGGTAAACCTTTTGCCTAGTTCTCCAGAGTAGTCACTTTCGTTCCTTTTCAGACTCCCTAAAAGAAAAGGTCCATCTGAGCACTTGTCACTTCAGGCTCATTAAATATTCGAAGGCGACTAGAGTCATCTTTTGTCCTTTTCTTGACTCTCTAAAAATGAAAAGGTCAAGTTTTTTTCCTGTGTCTTAAAATTTATTCGGCCACGACTCACATTTACTCGGTTAGATCTTGTTTGTGTTAGCTTGAGTAGGGTTCTTTCTCATTCTCGATGGCAACATTCCTCGAGTCTACCAGCCAAGGTTTTCCCTCAGATGGAAATCCTGGTCCGTTTTCCTCATTTGGAAATGCCGGTGCTCTGTATATGGCAATATTGTCGTTGCCTGGGATAACCACCGGTTTACCCGCATGGTTGTTTTCAACCTCGATGGTCCCGAGTGTCATGACTCCTGTTCCACCGTCTCCTTCATCTGAACCAAGACATGTTGATTCCAAGGTCAACCCTACGCCTTCTTCCCCTATTTCCTCCTCCTCCTCTCCTCCCTCGCCCGGTGAAAGTCTTACGTTAAGTAACCAGGAGCCTAAGAAGAAGAAGAAGAAGACGAAGAAGAAGAAGAAGTCTGATAAATCCAAGGCCACCTGTGCAGTTACCGCTCCGAGTCCATCCTAGGACGAACCACTTTCTCCTCCTCTGCGGAAGGTTAAGTTTCCTTGTAAATTGTGCAAGGATGACCATCTTCTTCATGATTGTCCTGGCATTCCATGGATCCTTGAAGTATGGTCTCATGATCCGGTTCATCCCTCATTGTCCTCTGAAGCTCAAGGTGATGCTATCCTAGCAACTTCCAACGGTAGGAAGGATAGGAAGATTCGATTCCCTTGTAGACTATGTGAAGGCAACCATTCCCTTCACCTTTGTCCGCTCATGGATAAAGCTTCCGGCGTTTTGGAAAGTCTTACAGCTTCTTTACCCCAGCTTCCCGTTGGTTATTAGCGGCTCTCTTTAGACCCTCCCTCCATTGACAAAGAGATTGACTTAGATTCTTCTCTTATCCGTCCTCCTTCTTCCGAGCCTGGCTGTGCCAAGCCTGTTCCAGACCAACCATTGGTCGGAAAGAGTGTCAACTTAGGTTCACCCCCTGTTGATCGCTCTTTCTTGGAAGAGCATAATGCTCATGTTCTTCTCATCTCATCAGATTCTCCAGAATATGAAAAGGACTCTCCTATCCCAGCTGATTTGGGGAGTCCTTCTCCGGTTCCTGGGGGCATGGGGCAATCATACGGCTCCCCCACCAAGTAGTTTGGCCGTCACTTTCGATTGGAGTCACTTGACTACTTTCCGCCTTCCATCTTATGTGCCTTTCGAGATTACAATATATGCCTACGATAAGGCAGTACCTGGCATTGTCTTGGATGAGGGTGCATCTGTTAGTCTTATGCCTTCCACTACTTGGCAAGCTTTGGGTTCCCCACAGCTTGTGTCGGTCACGCAGAATCTGTTGGCATTCGATGGAGAACCTTGTCAACCTCTAGGAATCCTCCCAAATTTTCCTGTTACTTTGGGGGGAAAAACCGTCCATATAGACGTCATGGTTGTCCAAGGTGCGAATTTCAGTCTTCTCCTTAGCCGTGACTATATTTATGCCATGGGGGCCCTCGTTTCTTCCCTTTTTCGCGTGGTTTGTTTTCCACATGAGGGAAGAATAGTGACTGTAGATCAATTATCGTTCTTTCGTCCCCCGGTGCCTCCTGCGCAGTAATCATCCCCTCTCGGTTCTTGCTCTCAATAAGTACCTTCCTTGCCACACGTCAATTATGTGGCTACCCATTCCATCTCCACCTCTGTTGATGACCATGCAGCTGGTCTAGTACATGATGTACTGGGGGCATTGGAACCAGACCTGTCATTGGCGCATCCTGACATGTGTTCCTCCAGAGTGCGTTTCTTCCATCCCCTGAAGGCCTCTTGGGAGCCACATTCTTGGATGGCCCATGAATAAGGTTTCTAGCATAGTTCCTGATCTTGTGTCAAGCTTGTTTAAAAATAAAACAAGGGTTACGAGCATAGTTCCCGATCTTGTGTCAAGCTCGTTAACAAATGAAACAAGGAATCACGAGGATAGTTTGTTCCTGTCTCAACCTCGTTAAAAATGAAACAAGGGTTATGAGGATAATTCTTTTTCGATGTGTCAACCTCATTAAACAATGAAACAACTCCCTTTCCAAATCGAGTCTTTGCTTAAGATCTCGTAAAATTCGAGTCGAGTCTTTCCAAAATCTCGCAAGTGAACCTTCATTCCATCCACTTCGTTGAATGCAATGAAGCTTGGGGGGCATGAACCTCGATTTGCATCGTTATGCTGGGGGCATGCGAGCTTATAACAAGCATAGTTTTTTCGTTTCAAGCTTGTGAAAAAATGAAACCGAATCCAAGCAAAGTTCTCTGTGGTTCAAGCTTGTGTAAAAATAAACCTCCACCTTATCTACACCTCGTAATTGCCGTGTGTGTATGTGTTTTCATGTTTTTTCCTTGGTATGAAGGTGTGATTGTTGTTTATTATGTCTCTTGCTTCTTGTGCAGATGCCTGTTGCACCTTATGTTGGTTTCTGTCAGAGGCCATTGCATTTTAAGGTTGTATTTACGTGTTAAATTGTTAGAGAGGAATTTTGATTTCATTACATATTAGAATATTCCACAATGATTAAACACGTTAACTAATGCATTGGCTAATCATGTATTAGACAAACATTTGTGTAACATGAAATCAAAACATCATATAAGAAAGCATGTAAAAGCACAATAATAGACCATAGGAATATGGATATATATATATATATATATATATATATATATATATATATATATATATATATATATATATATATATATATATCGTGTGGCACACCAAGGCGCTCAAAAATAAGTGTACATGTCCAAATAGAGTCTGTGTTCTCCATACATCTGAGACACATGTCTCTCAAAATCACCAGCAGGAAATAAAAACCTAGGTGTCTACTGTGGTGGGATGTGCTCCCTATGGTACACCGCCGCTCGTGCCACCCGCCTCAACAGGCGGTGCATCCTGGGTTCCACTCCTACTGTGTGGATCTGGGACGCTCTGGGGACCTCTTCGATCCCCATGTAATCTGGAATCCCTGCTAGCAGGCCCTCAAGGTTCTGGATCACTGTGTCCATCGTATCATCTTCTGGAGGAGTCAGGGTTAGTGCTCCAATGCCTTGCGCGTCTCTCTGCGCCTATAGAGCCAGTCCGAGGGGTATCACTGGTCCAACATCTGCATACCATAGCATTCGTCATTAGGACGTGTACATGAAAAAATAAAAAAACATCATAAAAATCAAAATGAAAAAAATGTGATCAAGTGTCTTACCACCGTCATCCCACTGCTCTCCAGCGGGCAGCTGCATGTCAGGATCTCCACGGAAGTCCATGCCGGCATATGGCCAATCCTCCACGAATATCATTTGTCACTCCAGCCACTCTTAGAAAAATGTCCCCTACGCCACCGGTCGTCCACCACCTCCTCGTGGCATGACGTGAGCCCATCGCGTGGCCCTCGTCTCACGTGGCCTGGGTAAGTCCAAATCCATGTCTTGCAACTGCAGTGCCAGCACCCACTCCAGCATGAGCGGGACTAAGATGGATCCATAACCAAACTGCTTCGTCTCTCCTCGACAGCAGTTGGTGAGTTGCCTCTTTATGTTTGCCGTCACCGTCTCTGCCCAGTTAAACATGGTGGGATTGAGACACTCGAGAGCCAGCCGGAGCTGAGTCTTCGAAGCCTCATGTTGGGCTTGAGAGCCCACTGCCCATGTCACCATGAAAAGCATAGCACGAAGGACTACATCGTCCACTGTTGGGATTGCCACCTTCCCACTCCTTGTCTTGCGCGCCCCTGGGCACACTTGAGCCATCAGCATATCTAAGGAATCACCCCCGGGCCGCTGCCCCTCCAGAATGGACCTCTCACCTCGACGGGACAGCTCGGTCAAAAAATATATATCTGTGGAGTCAAACTCGATATCCCGTCCTCGGATGATAAATTTCCCATCTATGGGATTCCAGGCCCTGATCAGTAGCTCCAGCAAGTCAGGTTGTGACTGCAGGTGTGGAGTTAGGAAGAATTTGAGCAATCCGCATGCCTGCAGTGCGTTTCAGCACCCCACATCGGTGAAAGATTCTATATCATTGCTATCATGCGCGCGTTCTTGCCAGATGAATGCCGTTATACCCTGCAGGATGAAGAAAATTGGATTAGTACTTCGTTTGAAAATTTTAACGCGGAATTTGCATGAAAACATGAGTTTACGTCGTCATCGCGTCTGTTTTAAAAACAGATGCGATGACGCGAGGTCTGTAGTTCATTTTTTCCGCGGTCATCACGTAAGTACATCACTCTTCCGCGATGATCAGGGCGCGCCTTGTGTAAAATTTTTTGGCCATCGCAGACCCGATAGGGTAAGCCCGCGATGACCGAGCGGCAGAACCTGGTTCGAAATTCTGCCTAAACTAGCACTCGGAAGGTTCAAAACGCATGAAAAAGGCATTAAATTGAAGCACAGGGCAACGTGTGTCTAACTGGAATGAGTTTCCGGAAGAATGATGCATGGACGGGGCCGAATTTCGCTCACCAACTTTAGTGCTCCAAGTTGCTCCACGATAAATTGAACAGTGCTATGGTAAAAATGAATGGGTTAATCCTTTTTTATAGTGATTTTTGCAAATTAAAAAATTACATTTCATAAATGTGGGTTTTTCTCATTGTTTTGCCATATGGATAATCGAAGTATGCTTTTTTGCATATGATTTTATATATGTTGTTCATATTATCTCGAATGGGTTTACGTGTGACTTGTTTTTGTGCAGAGCTTTAGGAAGTGGAATTATGACAGTCTCTATACACTTGATCCCGAAAAGTCGTCTTTAAGCTCTTTTCCGACTTGAAGAATGAAAATATGGCTGAGTTTCCCTCTTGACTCGTTAAAAGAAATGAGAAGCGGTCGCCTTTAAGCCCTTTTTTCGACCGTTTAAACCCAAAAAAGATCGTCAGGTTTTTGTCATTTTAGGCTCGTTATTGGTTGCGAAACGACGTGCTTCCGACCGCTTTTCTACTTTTTCGGGTCGAAGTCACTACTTACGAAAAGTACTCCTCGATCGTAATGGTCGGGCAGTTCTTTCGAGTATCATTTTATACTTTTTCGGGCTCGAGAGACACAACTCTACGAAAAAGGACCCCCCTGGAGTTTTCTTTTCCGTGTCTTTTTCAAACTCTCTAAACATGAAAAAGACTCCGAGTTTTACCTATGTCGGACTCGTTAAACCCTGACGAGATTGGACTTGTCACCATGACGAGGCTCGAGCTTCTCCTTCCTAGGGCTCATTAAACTATTACTAGGTTGGACTCAATAATAGGTTTATCATTGATTGTCTATGGCAGCTAGTCACTCTTGAACATCGACACTTTTGCTTCTTTTCGAGTTGGGACATCCATACATCGTCATTTCGCCTTCTGCGGGTTTGGGTTATCATTCTAGCCTCATTCCATTTGATTCATGCCGTCTCCTTCGAGCCTGTGATCCATTGATGCCTGAATGCTACCACACCCCCCTCTGGAGTCATGTCGCCGATATGTTCAAGAGTATAATCCTTCTATAGTTTACACCCTCGCCTTTTCCTCTGATACTCTGTTTTTCCATCTGCCACTTGTTCCTTATCTCGTTTCGTTGATGGGGGAAGCATTATGGCCCTCCTGTGATGGTTTGTCTCCTGTCGACATCAGCTCATTATCTAGGAGATTAACCTAGAAATCTCCTTTGGTACCTTAGAGCTTGCATGCCTCAATGGCAAGTTCTTCGCACCTAATGGTCGACTTTCATCATTGGTCGTCGATTGGGTGATTCGAAGAGTGTTCGACTTCAGCTCCTTTTTCACACTTCATGGATTGTGCTGGAGAGCCATTGGCATTATTGGTGGTTTATCTCATGCTTGTTAACGATTTTCATCATTGACCTGTAATAGAGCGATATTCTATCATGCTCGACCTCAGCACATCTATTCGCATGTTAGAATTTGTACTTTGGTCGGATGGGTTCAAGACCCTGAACTCAGATTACACATGTTTGGGCTGCGTGGATTGGTTTTATGATTACATGACTCATTGATGGATGGCTGCGACCATACCTAAGTCTTCATGGATGGCTACGACCATACCTTTATCATCGTCATGGTCTCATTAGCTGGATGGTTGCGTCCATACCACAGACCTATTTCGTATGTCATTTGGATGGCTGGGCCCATGCCTAGACTACATGTAATTCATTATCAGAGATATCAGTTGTACTCGCGTACAGGTTCTTCCACATGGTGTTCCAGTTCAGTCAGTTTCGTAAAGCATTTCACCCCTCCCTCTCTCTCGGGCTTCATACTTTAGGGGGCATCTGTTACACAATAATTTGTCACTGTCTTCACTCCAGTCTTCCTACTGTGTCATGTGTCCAAGTCATACATGCTCATGCTCTCTGATGTTGCCAAATGACCCACTTTTCCAAAGGTTTCTTCCTCATCGCATCTGTTGGCTTAATAAACACGCTGATGGGCACTCTAAAACAGTCCAGAAGCGCTACCATCGTGGAAGTACACGTCATTCCCGCGATGATCGAATTTCATGTGCCAGCGCAACTGTCGCTTGTAGTTTCCCGCAATGACATGACTAGCTATGTTATTCAGAAGCGATGTCAGTGGGGCAAACCAGTTATGTGCCCGCGATGATCCAGATTGGGCGAATTTGTTACAATAGTTTGCCTTCCAGATGACTCTAGACTTGGTTGTTGGCCTAGTTTATGTTGCCCTCCTTTCTCTAGCGTAGCTGTTCCTTCATTCGTGCTACCTTCCTTGGAGATAAGCTCATCCTACCACCATTCATGGAGATTCCTTCTCCTATTTAAACTCTCACCATTGCTATGGGTTGCTAGTTTTGGAATTCTTAGTCTTTGGAGTGTTGTTGTTAGTGCTTGTGAGTTTGCTAGATAGTTGGTGTGAGTGTGACAAGTGTGGAATTGTTGATAGCTTGAGGAAGGTTGTGAAGTGCCTTGGATCTTGTGTAAAACTTGTGAGTGAGAGAGACTTGTATGTTGGGAGATCCATCTTCAAAGAGTGAATGCTTGAAGAACATGCTGGCTGGACCCCTCTGAGAAGGCTTGTGACGTCAAGACTTTGGTTGTAAGCTTACTCTTATTTCATAATTAATGCAATCAATGATGTTTTCCAATGTCTTGTATGTAATGTACTTGATAGCTCATGACTTCTTGACTTTATGAGTAAATAGATCATTTGTTGTTCCGGTTATGTGCTTTGTTGTATTTCCTTTTCATTGTTTCAGGTTGATCACTCATTAGGAGAAGGAAGCGGAAGCTGGAGCAGCGCAACGGAACTCCATCGACCACCGGTTGAGGTAGGCCTCCAACTATGACTGTTTAAGGAAAGCTATTGTTGATTTGTCCTTGTTTGTGACTAGACCCACTCTAGGGCTAGATGGGTTGCCTCTGTCCGTAGAGGGAACACTTTCCTACATCACAAATTGGCGACTCCACTAGGGAGGCCTTTGTTCTTTTCTTGTTTACTCTTGTCTTGATTTCTGTTTGGGTCTCTTTGGGAGTTTTGGGGATTAGTTACCTGTCTTCTGATTTTCCTGGCCTGATCTACGAAATTCCCTTATTTGATTAAAGATTGACTGTCTTTGGTTTGGGAGTTTTTGGTTCGCCTGTTACTGTTTTGAACACCATCGCGGTTTTTAATTTAACAGTCACACAGTCATCGCGTCACCCCTTTTGTAGTATCCTGTTCATCACGTAATTACGCTTAACAGTCGCGACGGTTCTGTAAATCGGACCATCACGGGAAAGTCGTGTACTTCCTCGTTGACATCACTTTGTTGCTGCGGTGTGCTCCCTATCAGCGCTTTATTGCTAGTGTATTGCCCGCGTTGATTGCTGTAGAATTGAATATTTTCAATTCCACCTCCTGAATCCGTCAGTCTTGCTAGTCCCTTACTGTTCTCACTTGTTTTATGACTTGTTTTTCACTATTTAGAGGTCGAGGCACTCTCTTGTGAGCTTTGTTAAATGAATCTTGTTTTTCTTGCTATGTGACCTAGTTTCATTGTTTCAAGTCTTTTGGATCAATTTCGCTTGGTTGCCTGTTTGCAAAGATTCGTTTGCTGCTTGCTGTTGGTTTGATTGAGCCTTCCCCTTTGCTTACTTTTGGTTGATTGTTTAGTGATTGTTATTGGACCAATATTGGCATTGTTTCGATTTATATTCACTACCTGGACATAGATTACAATTGTTTGGATCAGCCGTTTTTCCACATTTGTTGGTTGCTTATTGGTTTCTTTTAGATTAGAGGCATCACAATCAAAAGATTGCATTTCATTTAGCATGCGAAAGTGAAAGTAAATTTGCATTTTAAGTTGCATATTGAGAAGCGAATGATTAAATCTCTCATGAGTAGTATTCGTGCACTTTAGGAATTGATGTCTGCTTGCATTGAGTGACTGTTTTGTTGCCTTGGTTTTCTTGGTTTGGGAATGATCTCTCTACCCTCCCATAGGTAGGTGTTCATTGCAGAAAAAGGATATTTCATTCATTCTAGCTGCATCCTAGGTTCTGTTATATACATACGGTAAGGCCTGAAAACTGAAACATAATCCAAGATCAACTTTAAAATGAACTGAATAAATATAACAATGCATTGGAACATAACACACACATTTAGTGGTCTAGGCTAGAGACGTGCTCCAGCGTTGTTAAACCTAGTCACTTTTGTTCCCACTCAAGGTTGGGTGATTCCTCCTTTTGTGACTCAATAGTGGTCTAGCACGGAATTGCGCTCCCACGTACCATCGAGTATATGGTGAGACCCCACTAGGTTATCATCCTTTATCCATAGGAAGCCGTGTCTGCTGCCTTACAAGCTGTAACACACCGAACACAACATTCGGGAAGATTGACTGCCATATGGAAAGTCCTTGGTTTTCATATGACTGCCAAGGTGTATATGCAGTTTTATGGATTTGTTTGGTAAACCTTTTGCCTAGTTCTCTAGAGTAGTCACTTTCGTTCCTTTTCAGACTCCCTAAAAGAAAAGGTGCATCTGAGCACTTGTCACTTCAGGCTCATTAAATATTCGAAGGTGACTAGAGTCATCTTTTGTCCTTTTCTCGACTCTCTAAAAATGAAAAGGTCACGTTTTGTTCATGTGTCTTAAAATTTATGCGGCCATGACTCACATTTACCCGGTTAGATCTTGTTTGCGTTAGCTTGAGTAGGGTTATTTCTCGTTCTCGATGGCAACATTCCCCGAGTCTACCGGCCAAGGTTTTCCCTCAGATGGAAATCCTGGTCTGTTTTCCTCATTTGGAAGTGTCGGTGCTCCGTATATGGCAACATTGTCGTTTCCTAGGATAACCATCGGTTTACCCATAAGGTTGTTTTCAACCTCGGTGGTCCCGAGTGTCATGACTCCTGTTCCACCGTCTCCTTCGTCCGAACTAAGACATGTTGATTCCAAGGTCTAGCCTACACCTTCTTCCCCTGTTTCCTCCTCCTCCTCTCCTCCTTTTCCTGGTGAAAGTCTTACGTTAAGTAACCAGGAGCCTAAGAAGAAGAAGAAGAAGACGAAGAAGAAGAAGAAGTCCGATAAATCCAAGGCCACCTGTGCAGTTACCACTCCGAGTCCATCCCAGGACGAACCACTTTCGACTCCTCCGCGGAAGGTTAAGTTTCCTTGTAAATTGTGCAAGGATGACCATCTTCTTCATGATTGTCCTGGCATTCCACGGATCCTTGAAGTATGGTATCATGATCCGGTTCGTCCCTCATCGTCCTCTGAAGCTCAAGGTGATGCTATCCTAGCAAATGCCAATGGTAAGAAGGATGGGAAGATTCAATTCCCCTGTAGACTATGTGAAGGCAACCATCCCCTTCACCTTTGTCCGCTCATGGATAAAGCTTCCGCCATTTTGGAAAGTCTTACAGCTTCTTTACCCGAGCTTCCCGTTGGTTATCAGTGGCTCTCTTCAGACCCTCCCTTCATTGACAAAGAGATTGACTTAGATTCTTTTCTTATCCATCCTCCTTCTTCCGAGCCTAGCTGTGCCAAGCCTGTTCTAGACCAACCATTGGTCGGAAAGAGTGTCAACTTAGGTTCACCCCCTGTTGATCACTCTGTCTCGGAAGAGCGTAATGCTCATGTTCTTCTCGTCTCATCAGATTCTCCAGAATTCGAAAAGGACTCTCCTATCCCAGTTGATTTGGGGAGTCATTCTCTGGTTCCTGGGGGTCATGGGGGCAATCATACGGCTCCCCCACCAAGTAGTTTGGCCATCACTTTCGATTGGAGTCACTTGACTACTTTCCGCCTTCCATCCTATGTGCCTTTCGAGATTACAGTATATGCCTACGATAAGGCAATACCTGGCACTGTCTTGGATGAGGGTACGTCTGTCAGTCTTATGCCTTCCACTACTTGGCAAGCTTTGGGTTCCCCACAGCTTGTTCCGGTCACGCAGAATCTGTTGACATTCGATGGAGAACCTTGTCAACCTTTGGGAATCCTCAAAAAGTTGCCTGTTACTTTAGGGGGCAAAACTGTCCAAATAGACGTCATGGTTGTCCAAGGTGCGAGTTTCAGTCTTCTCCTTGGCCGTGACTATATTTATGCCATGGGGGCCCTCGTTTCTTCCCTTTTTCGCGTGGTTTGTTTTCAACACGAGGGAAGAATAGTGAATGTAGATCAATTATCGTTCTTTTGTCCCCTGGTGCCTCCTCCGCAGCAATCATCCCCTCTCGGTTCTTGCTCTCAAGCAGTACCTTCCTTACCACACGTCAATTATGTGGCTACCCGTTCCATCTCCGCCTCTGTTGATGACCATGCAGCTGGTCTAGTACAAGATGTACTGGGGGCCTTGGAACCCGACTTGTCATTGGTGCATCCTGACATGTGTTCCTCTCATAGTGCATTTCTTCCATCCCCTGAAGGCCTCTTGGGAGCCACGTCCTTGGATGGCCCATGAACAAGGTTCCGAGCATAGTTCTCGATCTTGTGTCAAGCTCATTTAAAAATGAAACAAGGGTTACGAGCATAGTTCCCGATCTTGTGTCAAGCTCGTTAACAAATGAAACAAGGAATCACGAGGATAGTTTGTTCCTGTCTCAACCTCGTTAAAAATGAAACAAGGGTTATGAGGATAATTCTTTTTCGCTGGGTCAACCTCATTAAACAATGAAACAACTCCCTTTCCAAATCAAGTCTTTGCTTAAGATCTCGTCAAATCCGAGTCGAGTCTTTCCAAAATCTCGCAAGTGAACCTTCATTCCATCCACTTCATTGAATGTAATGAAGCTTGGGGGGCATGCACCTCGATTTGCGTCATTATGTTGGGGGCATGCGAGCTTATAACAAGCATAGTTTTTTCGTTTCAAGCTTGTGAAAAAATGAAACCGAATCCAAGCAGAGTTCTCCGTGGTTCAAGCTTGTGTAAAAATAAACCTCCACCTTATCTACACCTCGTAATTGCCGTGTGTGTATGTGTTTTCATGTTTTTTCCTTGGTATGAAGGCGTGATTGCCGTTTATTATGTCTCTTGCTTCTTGTGCAGATGCCTGTTGCACCTTAAGTTGGTTTCTGTCAGAGGCCATCGCATTTTAAGGTTGTATTTACGTGTTAAATTGTTAGAGAGGAATTTTGATTTCATTACATATCAGCATATTCCACGACGATTAAACACGTTAACTGATGCATTGGCTAATCATGTATTAGATAGACATTTGCGTAACATGAAATCAAAACGTCATACAAGAAAGCATGTAAAACCACAATAATAGACCATATATGATATATATATCTATATATATATATATATATATATCGTGTGGCGCACCAGGGCGCTCAAAAATAAGTGTACATGTCGAAATGGAGTCTGTGTTCTCCGTACATCTGAGACACATGTCTCTCAAAATCACCAGTAGGAAATAAAAACCTAGGTGTCTACTTCGGTGGGTTGTGCACCCTATAGTACATCGCCGCTCGTGCCACCCGCCTCAACAAGCGGTGCATCCTAGGTTCCACAACTACTATGTGGATCTGGGATGCTCTGGGGACCTCTTCGATCCCCATGTAATCTGGAATCCCTTCTAGTAGGCCCTCAAGGTTCTGGATCACTGTCTCCATCGTATCATCTTTTGGAGGAGCCAGGGCTAGTGCTCCAATGCCCTGCGCATCTCTCTGCGCCTCTGGAGCCAGTCCGAGGGGTCTCACTGGTCCTACATCTGCATACCATAGTGTTCGTCATTAGGACGTGTACATGAAAAAATAAAAAAACATCATAAAAATCAAAATGAAAAAATGTGATCAAGTGTCTTACCACCGTCATCCCACTGCTCTCCAGCGGGCAGCTGCATGTCAGGATCTCCGCGGAAGTCCATGCCGGCATATGGCCAATCCTCCACGAAGATCGTCTGTCGCTCCAGCCACTCTCGGAAAAATTTCCCCCATGCCACTGGTTGTCCACCACCTCCTCGTGGCATGACGTGAGCCCATCGCGTGGCCCTCATCTCATGTGGCCTGGGTAAGTCCAAATCCATGTCTTGCAACTGCAGTGCCGGCACCTGCTCCAACATGAGCAGGACTAAGATGGATGCATAACCAAACTGCTCCGTCTCTCCTCGACGGAAGTTGGTGAGTTGCCTCTTTATGTTTTCCATCACCGTCTATGCCTTGTTAAACATGGTGGGATTGAGACACTCGAGAGCTAGCCGGAGCTGAGTCTTCGAAGCCTCATGTTGGGCTTGGGAGACTGCTGCCCATGTCATCATGAAAAGAATAGCATGAAGGACTACATCATCCACTGTTGGGATTGCCACCTTCCCACTCCTTGTCTTGCGTGCCCCTGGGCACACTTGAGCCATCAGCATATCTAAGGAATCACCCCCGGGCCGCTGCCCCTCCAGAATGGGCCTCTCACCTCGACGGGACAGCCCGGTCAAAAAATATATGTCTGTGGAGTCAAACTCGATATCCCGGCCTCGGATGATAAATTTCCCATCTGTGGGATTCGAGGCCCTGATCAATAGCTCCAGCAAGTCAGGTTGTGACTGCAGGTGTGGAGTTAGGAAGAATTTGAGCAATCCGCATGCCCGTAGTGCGTTTCGGCACCCCACATCGGCGAAAGCTTCTATATCATTGTTATCATGTGTGTGTTCTTGCCAGACGAATGCCATTATACCCTGCAGGACAAGGAAAATTGGATTAGTACTTCGTTTGAAAATTTTAACGCGGAATTTGCATGAAAACATGAGTTTGCGTCGTCATCGCGTCTGTTTTAAAAACAGATGCGATGACGCGAGGTCTCTAGTTCATTTTTTCCGCGGTCATCGCGGAAGTACATCACTCTTCCGCGATGATTGGGGCGCGCCTTTCGTAAAATTTTTTGGCCATCGTGGACCCGATAGGGTAAACCTGCGATGATTGAGCGGCGGAACTCGATTCGAAATTCCGCCTAAACTAGCACTCGGAACGTTCAAAAGGCATGAAAAAAGCATTAAATTGAAGTGCAGGGCAACGTGTGTCTACCTGGAACAAGTTTCGGGACGAATGATGCACGGACGGGGCTGAATTTCGCTCGCCAACTTCAGTGCTCCAAGTTGCTCCACGGTAAATTGAACAGTGCTATGGTAAAAATGAATGGGTTAATCCTTTTTTATAGTGATTTTTGCAAATTAAAAAATTACATTTTATAAATGTGGGTTTTTCTCATTGTTTTGCCATATGGATAATCGAAGTATGCTTTTTTGCATATGATTTTATATATATTGTTCATATTATCTCAAATGGGTTTACGTGTGACGTGTTTTTTGTGCAGAGCTTCAGGAAGTGGAATTACGAC
Organism: Pinus tabuliformis; assembly: GCA_031772625.1. Taxonomy (NCBI): domain Eukaryota; kingdom Viridiplantae; phylum Streptophyta; class Pinopsida; order Pinales; family Pinaceae; genus Pinus; species Pinus tabuliformis. Next base: position 1,604,276,333 of record CM062804.1, read on the forward strand.
AATCTCATATACACTTGATTCCAAAAAGTCATCTTTAAGCTCTTTTCCGACTTGAAGAATGAAAAGATGGTTGAGTTTCCCTCTTGACTCACTAAAAGAAATGAGAAGTGGTCGCCTTTAAGCTCTTTTTTCGACCGTTTAAACACAAAAAAGATCGCCGGGTTTTTGTCGTTTCAGGCTCGTTACTGGTTGTGAAATGACGTGCTTCCGACCGCTTTTCTACTTTTTCGGGTCGAAGTCAATACATATGAAAGGTACTCCTCGATCATAATGGTCGAGCGGTTCTTTCGAGTATCGTTTTATACTTTTTCGGGCTCGAGAGACACAACTCTACAAAAAAGGACCCCCCTAGTGTTTTCTTTTCCGTGTCTTTTTCAAAATCTCTAAACATGAAAAAGACTCCGAGTTTTACCTATGTCAGACTCGTTAAACCCTGACGACATTGGACTCGTCACCATGACGAGGCTTGAGCTTCTCCTTCCTAGGGCTCGTTAAACTATTACTAGGTTGGACTCAATAATAGGTTTATCATTGATTGTCTATGGCAGCTAGTCACTCTTGAACATCGACACTTTTGCTTCTTGTCAGGTTGGGACATCCATACATCATCATTTCGCCTTCCACGGGTTTTTGTTATCATTCTAGCCTCATTCCATTCGATTCATGCCATCTCCTTCGAGCCTCTGATCCATTGATGCCTGAATGCTGCCACACCCCCCTCTGGAGTCGTGTCGCCGATATGTTCAAGAGTATAATCCTTCTGTAGTTTACACCCTCGCCTTTTCCTCTGATACTTTGTTTCGCCATCTGCCACTTGTTCCTTATCTCGTGTTGTTGACGGGGGGAGCATTATGGCCCTCCTGCGACGGGTCGTCTCCTGTCGACATCAGCTCATTAGCCAGGCGATTGACCTAGAGATCCCCTTTGGTACCTTAGAGCTTGCATGCCTCAATGGCAAGTTCTTCGCACCTGACAGTCAACTTTCATCATTGGTCGTCGATAAGGGTGATTCCATGAGTGTTCGACTTCAGCTCCTTTTCACACTTCATGGATTGTGTTGGACAATACCTTGAGAGCCATTGGCATTATTGGTGGTTTCTCTCGTGCTTGTTAACGGTTTTCATCATTGACCAGTAATCGAGCGATATTCTATCATGCTCGACCTCAACACATCTATTTGCATGTTAGAATTTGTACTTTGGTCGGATGGGTTCAAGACCCTGAACTCAGATTACACATGTTCGAGCTACGTGGATTGGTTTTATGATTACATGACTCATTGATGAATGGTTGCGACCATCCCTAAGTATTCATGGATGGCTGCGACCATACCTTTATCATCATCATGGTCTCATTAGCTGGATGGCTGCGTCCATACCACAGACCTATTTCGTATGTCTTTTGGATGGCTACACCCATGCCTAGACTACATGTAATTCATTATCAGAGATATCAGTTGTACTCACGTGCAGGTTCTTCTAGATGGTGTTCTAGTTCAGTCAGTTTCGTAAAGCATTTCACCCCTCCCTCTCTCTCAGGCTTCATACTTTAAGGGGCATCTATTACATAGTAATTTTTCACTGTCTTCACTCCAATCTTCCTACTGTGTCATATGTCCAAGTCATACATGCTCATGCTCTCTGATGTTGCCAAATGACCCACTTTTCCAAAGGTTTCTGCCTCATCACATCTGTTGGCTTAATAAACACGCTGATGGGTGCTCTAAAACAGTCCAGAAGCGCTGCCATCGCGGAAGTACACGTGATTCCCGCGATGGTCAAATTTCATGTGCCAACGCAACTGTCGCTTGTAGTTTCCCGCGATGACATGACAAGCTACGTTATTCAGAATCAATGTTAGCGCAGTAGACCAGTTATGTCCCTGCGATGATCCAGATTGGGTGAATTTGTTCCAACAGTCGAAATTCCAGATGACTCCAGACCTGGTTGTTGGCCTAGTTTATGTCGCCCTCCTTTCTCTGGCGTAGCTGTTCCGTCATTTGTGCTACCTTCCTTGGAGATAAGCTCATCCTCCCACCATTCATGGAGACTCCTTCTCCTATTTAAACTCTCACCATTGCTATGGGCTGCTAGTTTTGGAATTCTTAGTCTTTGGAGTGTTGCTGTTAGTGCTTGTGAGTTTGCTAGATAGTTGGTGTGAGTGTGACAAGTGTGGGATTGTTGATAGCTTGAGGAAGGTTGTGCAGTGCCTTGGATCTTATGTAAAACTTGTGAGTGAGAGAGACTTGTATGTTGGGAGATCCATCTTCAAAGAATGAATGCTTGAAGAACATGCTGGCTGGACCCCTCTGAGAAGGCTTGTGACGTCAAGACTTTGGTTCTAAGTTTACTCTTATTTCATAATTAATGCAATCAATGATGTTTTTCTATGTCTTGTATGTAATGTACTTGATAGCTCATGACTTCTTGACTTTATGAGTAAATAGATCATTTGTTGTTCCGGTTACGTGCTTTGTTGTATTTCCTTTGCATTGTTTCAGGTTGATCACTCATTAGGAGAAGGAAGCGGAAACTGGAGCAGCGCAACGGAACTCCATTGACCACCAGTTGAGGTAAGCCTCCAACTATGACTGTTTAAGGAAAGCTATTGTTGATCTGTCCTTGTTTGTGACTAGACCCACTCTAGGGATAGAGGGGTTGCCTCTGTCCGTAGAGGGAACACTTTCCTGCATCACACCAGGACTACCAACTTGATTTTTCATTATGTTCCTTTCAATGTTACAATACATATTTATACATGCCGAAGCATCCAATACCATGGACTGAAAACCATCATGTCCAATACCATGGACCAAAAACCATCGCGTCCAATACCATTGACCGAAAACCATCGCGTCCAAAAAAACATGTGCGAAAATCATGCATAAAACCATAGGTGGGTCCACCCAACCTAACATAGGGTCCAAAACCAATAACACAACCCAACATTCTCCCACTTGTTGTTTTATTTCCACAGGAGGCCACAAGAGAGCTTAGTCATTTTTCCAACCCTGAAATGCCCATTGTCTCTCTACACCAAGGGAACTTCTCAAAGCTCACAGATTTTTGTCAATGCATCTGCAATATTCTTCAAAGTGTCCGCCTTTACCAGCAACACCTTTTTGTCTTCTATCATATCCCTTACAAAGTTATACTAAACATCAATGTGCTTTGTCTTTGAATGATATGCGGGGTTCTTTTCCAAGAAAATTGCACTTTGGCTGTCATAGTCTATCATTCTAACTCCCTGTACTAACCCCATACTTGAACACAATCTCTGCAACCAAACTGATTCCTTGCTTGCATGAGTGGCTGCCATGTATTCTGCCTCTGTAGTTGATAGTGCCACTACAGATTGTTTCTTAGTCATCCAACTGACTGCACCTCCAAATAGGTTAAACACATACCCACTTGTAGATCTTCTCTGATCCAGATCTCCAGCCCAGTCTGCATCAACAAAGCCATGAATATCCAACACTCTGTCCAATCCTGGTCTTCCTTGGTAGCACAAACCATAATCACTACTACCACGCAAATACCTGAAAACCCGCTTCATTATTGTCCAATGCTCCTTCCCTGGTTTTGACATAAACCTGCTCAATACTCCCACTGCATGTCCAATGTCTAGTCTAGTACAGACCATTGCATACATCAAGCTACTGACTGCACTTGCATATGGAACACGAGACATGTCCTCTTCCTCTTCTTGTGTCTTGGGACACTGTTCAACAAATAACCTCACACCTACAGGAATAGGAACCTTCACTAGTTTACTATCCTACATATTAAACCTCTGCAATATTGTCTCGACATACTTCCTCTGGTTTAACCAGAGCTTCCTCTTTGCCTGATCTATTTTAATTTCCATGCCCAAAATATAGTTTGCAGCACCAAGATCTTTCATGTTGAATTTGGAGGATAATTGGGTCTTCAAATCTTAGATAACTTCTTTGTCATTTCCAACCAACAACATATCATCCACATACAAGACCAGATAAATAGCACAATCACCAATTAATTTAAAATACACACAGTGATCTGCTTTGCTTCTGGTGAAGCCAAGTCCCCATATAAATGTATCAAATTTCTGATACCACATCCTTGGTGACTGTTTTAACCCATATAGAGACTTCTTTAACTTACATACCAGTTCTTTCTTACCCTTCACCACAAAGCCTTCAAGTTTCTTCATGTAGATCTCCTCTTCCAGATCCCCGTGAAGAAATGTTGTCTTCACATCCATCTGTTCTACCTCAAAATCAAAAGCAGTAGCAACAGATAAAAGTAATCTAATAGAAGTTACCTTGGTAACAAGAGAAAAAATATCACCAAAATCAATTCCCGACACCTGGGAATAACCTTTTGCTACCAACTGAGCTTTGTATTTTTCCACTTTTCCTTCTACATTTGTCTTCTTTTTGAACACCCATTTGCTGCCAATGGGTTTCCTTCCAGTTGGCAACTCCACTAGATCCCAAGCCTCATTTTTGTGCAAAGATGCCATTTCATCAACCATGGCCTCTTTCCAGAGTTTTCCATCCTCTGAATCAACTGCTTCCTTCATAGTTCTGGGATCATCATCAGTAACAGACAAAGCAAAATTTGAACAGAAAGCAGATGGACTATACCTTTGTGGCTGCCTTCTTTATCAAACTGATCTTCTCACAGCTAGAGTTTGTGGCTCTTCATCTTCTGATTCCTCCTCTACTGTAGAGTCTGATTCTTCCTCCTTTAGCTCAAAATCTATCTTCTTAGGTTCCTTTGGTTGGACTTCATGTTTAATAACATCTTTCACCTCTCTGAACACCACATCTCGGCTATACATAACCTTCCTTGTTACTAGGTTCCAAAGCTTATAACCCTTTAAACCATCCTTATACCCAATAAAGATGCACTTTTCATATTTACTGTCCAACTTTGTTCCTTTATCCTTTGAAACATGTACATATGCATCACATCTAAATACCCTTAGATGTGAAAGAGAGGGTTTCTTACCAGTCCATACCTCTTGTGGAGTCTTATCCTCCAACACTGATGAAGGTGACCTGTTGACCAGGTAACATGTAGTATCCACCACCTCTGCCTAGAATTCTTGTCCTAACCTAGCACCACTGAGCATGCTTCTTGCCCTTTCCATCAACATCTTGTTCATTCTTTCTGCAACTCCATTTTGCTGAGGTGTATATGGAGTAGTCTTCTGCTGTGCTATACCACACTTGCAGAATTCTTCAATTTCCTTACTGCAAAACTCTCCAACATTATCTGTCCTCAGCACCTTTATCTTCTTCTTTGTTTGGATTTCCACTAGAGCCTTAAATTCTTTAAACCTATCAAAGACCCCAGATTTCTTCTTAAGGAAATATATCCATGTATTCCTTGAGAAGTCATCTATAAATGATACATAGTACACAGACTTACCCAGTGATGGAACCTTCACAGGTCCAAACACATCACTGTGCACAAGCTCTAATATATGCTTCACCCTTTTACCACCAGAGGGGAAACTCACCCGATTCTGCTTCCCGTATACACAATTTTCACAGAAATAAGAATCCAGAGAGCTATTACTCATAACTTCTACCATACCTTTACCATGAAGTATTCGAAGGCCCTTATCTCCAATATGTCCAAGCCTTTGATGCCACAGCATGGTCTTTTCTCCAGAGACCACCAGATTTTCTGCTCCACTTTCAGGAACCACAGGACTGTTGCACCCATCAACAACAGTGCTACCTTGCAACTTGTACAAAGTTCCAATCCGAACTCCCCGCATCAATACCAGTGCTCCCCGAACCATCTTGCAGGTATCCTTCTCGAACACTATTTTTACACCTGCATCATCCAGCTTACTAACAGAAATAAGATTTCTGGCTAATGCAGGAATATGTAGAACACCCGGAAGTGTGTTGGAAATAATACTGAGAGGGGGGGTGAATTAGTATTATCAAATCACACAAATTTTCATTTCCATAGTCAGATACATATACGCTACTTTAGTGAAGGGAACTTGCGTGTACATGCAACTGTGTCTAATGCAACTAGCGTATATCTAATAAACTTATGATTAAGTTAATCCATTAAATGTTGATCTTTAGTTAGTGCATCAGAACTTCTATTAACCATATGAACAGTAAACAGGTGCAGTAAAACAGAACAGATCATCACACACAAGAAGCACACATGAACACCATGATGTAAGGTGGAAACCCAATGTGGGTGAAAACCACCTGCTACAAGTCATTTCTATCTTCCTTTAATAAGAAACTTCTTTTTACAATATTTTTGTACTGGTGCAGTCTTATACCAGTACACAGGCTTCTACCTATAGAAGGCTACAACCTTCTCTCATTTTCTAGCTTCTCTTGGAAGGGAGCTGCAACCCCCTTAGCTCTTGTACAAGCCGATCATTTTACTAGTATGTAGGTGCCAGCCTACTAAACGCTCCAACCTTCACTCGTTTTCCAACTGCTACTGGAAGGGAGCTACCACCCCCTTAGCTCTTGTATTAGCTGATGTACTAATACATAGGTGTAGACCTATAGAAGGCTACAACCTTCTCTTTCTTTCTCCAGGTACCACGTTTCATAAATTTTCATACTGGATACTATTGAAGCACAACACCATAATCTGAAGGCCACATTTCATCCAATTTTCATACTGGACCCATCAATATCATTGAAGCACACAATCAATCAACTACATCATCAATCTCTGAATCACCCAATACTGAATCACTGAAACCCAGTCAACAAACTGCAATCACCAAAACATAGAGCAGAACATAGAACTCTGCAACAATGTTCAGATCTAACTGTATCATCAAAAATCATGTATCAGAGTGCATATGCTACTTGGAAGAGCCAAACCAGCGTGTATACGCAACTTCACCAAAGCGAACCAGCATATATGTCATTAATTACTTACTTATAACTTCACCGCACTTCTTGACTCCAGACAAAGCCAGATCATTACATATACAAAGATAATACATATGTTAGCAACCAGATCTAGTCCATCAGATCACATAAAGATAAGTCATTATGATCCTGATCCATTATAGATCTCATCCATCAACACTAAAGCTAAACACAATCAACGAAACTGAATATGCATAATACTGACGCCAGTAAATAGTCATCAGAACTCATCAACAACTAGAACCACCTGTACCTTCAAACATCATAGTTCATATGGTATACACTACTTAGATGTATCTAACCTGCATATGTACGCACTTTTATCATAGTTAACCAGCGTATACATATGTAAATATTCATTCATGATTTGCAGATATTCCAAAACTTGAGTTATACCCAGATCATAATATTTACAGAACATTACATGTGCCAGTATACAGATCTAGAATAAGTTTGATCAAACCGTATAGAGATGATTCATTCCAAGCCATTAGATCCCAATCTATCCTTAGTTCTTGTTCTCCATCAGTCGCTGAGATTCCTCCTTAGCAAAGCATTATGAACCCATAACCTGCATACTAGATCTCATACTTCATCAGATATTCAAGACTTTCTGAATGCATTTTCCTAATGATCTTCTTCTCCTTTTATAGTCTTAGGCCTTACTCAACACCATGGTCCAAAACCATAAAGAATCAATACCATGGACCCAATACCTGGGCTCAACACTTCGGACGAGATACCATGTTCCAAAACCATAGGTCCAAATACCAAGGACTAAATACCATAGACCAAAGCCCAATGTATGCGCTTTCCCTTGCATGAAAGTGCATGTATATGTATACGCACTTTTTGGTTGTCTAACCCGCGTGTATATGCAGCTTTATCAAGGGGAACCTATGTAAATCTCTTCTTCTTCATTCTGTGAACCTAAACTGTGATATGTCATCTTAGTAAGTTGCCATCAAGGACAACACCTGTATCATAATGCCAACAATCTCCCCCTTTGGACTTGATGGAAAAGCTAACTTGCCATACTGAGAACTATCATCTTAATGAGTTGTCATCGTACATTACATCTAAACTACTTCCTTTGAGCTGTCATGTATCCTGTCACATCTGATATCTCTTCTGTAGATTCATTTAGTTATATCTAAGTGAGTTGTTCTTCTACAAGGGGTTGCCATCAAGTAAAACACATGCATCATAATGCCAACAATATCCTCCTTTGGACTTGATGGCAACAACCATACCAAGTCACTCTCCCCCTTTGACATCAAGGGCAAAGGGCGGACCAAGATATTCTCTTCCTTGATATACATTCTGCTGTCCATACTCCCCCTGAGTACCTGCTGAAATCTCTGATTGAGCTCCCCCTTTGTATATGCCAAGGTGTACCAATCTTTCCATGCTCCCTCTAAGTACATGCTGGAATCTCTGCTCTGCTGAAGTGTGTTGTTCATGCTCCCCCTGACTGTAAGCAAGGTCTGAAAAAATATGTTCTACAAAAAGAACATGACTCTATACATCATAAATGACCTTCCTATCACCAAATACTCATACATACATCCATCTCCCAACCAAGTGGGGATATACCAATATTGACTCATCCACCCAACCAAGTGGGGATATACCAGATACCAATTGTTTATACATGATTAAAATATTACATCATTCTTCCCGTGCATAGTGGGGGTACAATTTACATCATATGACCAAAAGGGATTCATCAAATGACTACAATAGACAGAGACAAACTATTACATCATGAGTCTTGATATGACCTTTACATTGAATGATATACATGACATTTATAATAGAGACCAAACATCTAAATAAGACCATGATAGTCATCAACAACTATCATACACAACGTATGATCTGCTCCATAAGCATCTGTCAACAACATCTAGACCAGCAACCTATAACAGGGTATGTCTCCATATAGATATCAGCTCATCCTTTTGAATAGAATCATTCACATTATATCATATGTGAAAAACACCATATCCATCTCATCAACATCAAGATCTGCATTTTCTTATATATCATCCAAGTATCATCACTTGGGAACATCTGCATCAATCAACATATGTAAGTATCAACCTATCATCATATAGGTAGAACTCATTATCATCATGTCTCCAACAATGCAACTTTGAGTAATCATCCATGTATCCAGCATACTGTATATAGTACTATGTATTCTGAGCTCAATATATGTTGTCAAGACTTCTTGATATCATCAACAGCAACAATCCTCATCATGTGAGCGCCAAGAACTATAGGAATCCTGCATCATAACTATATTATATGTCGACAGTAGCATATGAGTGACTCATCATCAAGTAATGAAATTGTGTATTCAAGCTTTGTACTTCTCCTTATCCTTATGAAGATCACCATGTAAGCACAAATCTGATCTGAATACCAACTATGTAACCCCAAGAATCATATAAGATTTTGTCATGGACAACTCATAACCATATCATGGCAAGATGTATTATTTAGCCATATAAGCATCATCACCAAGGACTACTAACCATAATGCCAACAATGCATTATTAAAAGCATATGCTCCCCCTGAACCTGTGCCATCTGTTCACTGTCAGATCTGATCATGTATATATCAGCAAGAAGTATCAAGGCATCATCATCATCAAGTTAGGATCAAAACACTTCCCAACATCTTACAAGTATCAAGACATTTCCACACATCATCAGCAGATTGAAACCATTATTAAACAGAGCAAGTAATGGACTGAATCATATTAGACCCTTTTCCTGAGCCTGTCCCACTGCTTTTCTCAAACTGACATATACGCGATTGTGCATTGTCAAACTCGCGTATATACACGACTTATCTTTATTAAACTTGTGTATGAGATTGAGAACACTGAAGTTTTACAATTTCAACTTCCTCTGAGTCTGTTATGTCTGTACATTGTGCTGTGCCACATCTTTCTGATAGTACTTCCTTCATCTTCCATATCTTCAAGTGTGATGATGTTTTCTCCTTTTGGTATGGTGCCCGTACTTTGTTCCTGCATTCCTTTGCTATATGTCCAAGCTTGTTACATGCATAGCATCTTACATGTTTAATATTCCTTCTGTAGCAATCAACAACTTTGTGACCAAACATATTGCAAGAAAAACAATATCCCTTAAAGTACCTGGAACGTGATGATATTTCTGTGTGATGGTCTTGAACCATTCTACTTCTGCATCTGGCTGCAACATGTCCAAGATTATGACATACATAACATTCAACATTATTCATCAGAGGAGTAAAAGATTTTCTTTGAAGAATTTCTTTCCTTGGTTGTTGATGGGATTGACCTCTCATCTCCTTGTTGAGTATTTCAGAATGTGCATTAGAGTTCCTTGTCTTATTTTTTGAACTAGATTCACCTTCAACAGATTCATGAAAACCAAGACCGGTTTTGATAGCAGGAGACCTTTGACTACTAAGAATATCATCCAAGATCTTCGTACTATCTTGAAATCATAAGAGCTTATCCTTTTCTTCTAAGTTATCTTTTAGAATATTTACCTCAACCTGAAGTTGCTCTTCCTTTTCACGATACTGCTTCTTCATGTTTTCTTCAGCTTTTATTCCTTCTTCCAACTGGTGTCTTAATTCAAGAACTTCATTTTCTTGTTTTTCAAGAGCTTGGAGTAGTTCTTTATTCTGCTTATTTGATTCTTCAAGATCTTCCTTTAGCGAGAGGATTGTGGCTTCAAGACTTTCATAGTAACTAGATAATTCTCTGAGTTTCTTGATTGTTGTGCTCCTTTCATTTACTTCATTTCTTAATGATGTCACTTCATCCTGCAACTTTTGACATTTTTCCTTGAATAACTTCCTTACCTTGTTTCCTTCATCTAGTTGAGCTTTTAGTTTGGTAACTTCTTCTTTGGAGATACATTCCCTTTTGTGCAATATATCTTGTTGATCTCTAATTTTGTCTGTAAGCCTTTTAAATTCTGCCTCTATTTGATATCTTTCTTGCTCACCCATAAGAGCAAATTCAGTTGTTTCGCTATCACTTTCATCATCTTCAAAGGGATGGATAAATGTATCACCAGAGGATAACAAATTCATGCCTGATAGTTCTTTTGCTTCTTCATCTTCATTTTGAAGTGATTCTGAATCTAAAGTGCTTCTTCCACATATTCCCCAATCGATTCTCCCATTGTCATAGCTCTTTTGATATGTCTTCTTCTTCTTAGGCGCTTTCTTCTTAAGCTTCTTTCCCATTCATCAGCGGATCTCCTTCAAGTGATCAAGCTTCTAACAAAGGACCTGCTCCGATAACAATTGTTGGAAATAATACTGAGAGGGGGGGGGGGGGGGGGGGGGGGGGTGAATTAGTATTATCAAATCACACAAATTTTCATTTCCATAGTTAGATACATATACGCTACTTTTGTGAAGGGAACCTGCGTGTACACGCAACTGTGTCTAATGTTAATCCATTAAATGTTGATCTTTAGTTAGTGCATCAGAACTTCTATTAACCATATGAATAGTAAACAGGTGCAGTAAAACAAAATAGATCATCACACACAAGAAGCACACATGAACATCATGATGTAAGGTGGAAACCCAATGTGGGTAAAAACCACCTGCTGCAAGTTGTTTCTATCTTCCTTTAATAAGAAACTTCTTTTTACAATATTTCTGTACTGGTGCAGTCTTATACCAGTGCACAAGCTTCTACCTGTAGAAAGCTACAACCTTCTCTCATTTTCTAGCTTCTCCTGGAAGGGAGCTGCAACCCCCTTAGCTCTTGTACTAGCCGATCCTTTTACTAGTACGTAGGTGCCAGCCTACTGAATGCTCCAACCTTCACTCGTTTTCCAACTGCTACTGGAAGTGAGCTACTACCCCCTTAGCTCTTGTACTAGCTGATGTACTAATACGTAGGTGCAGACCTACAGAAGGCTATAAACTTCTCTTTCTTTCTCCAGGTACCACGTTTCATAAATTTTCAGACTGGATACTCTTGAAGCACAACACCATAATCTGAAGGTCACGTTTCATCCAATTTTCATACTGGACCCATCAATATCATTGAAGCACACAATCAATCAACACTAGCATCATCAATCTCTAAATCACCCAATACTGAATCACTGAAACCCAGTCAACAAACTGCAATCACGAGAACACAGAGCAGAACACAGAACTCTGCAACAATGTTCAAATTTAACTGTATCATCAAAAATCATGTATCAGAGTGCATACGCTACTTGGAAGAGCCAAACCAGCATGTGTATGCAACTTCACCAAAGCGAACCAGTGTATATGTCATTAATTACTTATAACTTTGCTGCACTTCCTGACTCCAGAAAAACCCAAATCATTACATATACAAGGATAATACGTATGTTAGCAACCAGATCTAGTCCATCAGATCACAAAAAGATAAGTCATTATGATCCTAATCCATTATAGATCTCATCCATCAACACTGAAGCTAAACACAATCAACAAAACTGAATATGCATAATACTGACACCAGTAAATAGTCATCAGAACTCATCAACAACCAGAACCACCTGTAATTTCAAACATCATAGTTCATATGGTATACGCTACTTAGATGTATCTAACCTGCATATGTACGCGCTTTTATCATAGTCAACCAGCATATACATGTGTAAATATTCATTCATGATTTGCAGATATTCCAAAACTTGAGTTATACCCAGATCATAATATTTACAGAACATTACATGCGTCAGTATACAGATCTAGAATAAGCGTGATCAAACCGTATAGAGATGATTCATTCCAAGCCATTAGATCCCAATCTATCCTTAGATCTTGTTCTCCATCAGCTGCTGAGATTCCTCCTTAGCAAAGCATTATGAACCCATAACCTGCATACTAGATCTCATACTTCATCAGATATTCAAGACTTTCTGAATGCATTTGCCTAATGATATTCTTCTCCTTTTATAGTCTTAGGCCTTACTCAATACCATGGTCTAAAACCATAAAGAATCAATACCATGGACCCAATACCTGGGCTCAACACTTCCGACGAGATACCATGGTCCAAAACCATAGGTCCAAATACCAAGGACTAAATACCATGGACCAAAGCCCAATGTATGCGCCTTCCCTTGCATGAAAGTGCATGTACACGTAAACGCACTTTTTGGTCATCTAACCCGTGTGTATATGTGGTTTTATGAAGGGGAACCTGCGTATATCTCTTCTTCTTCATTCTGTGAACCTGAACTGTGATTTGTCATCTTAGTAAGTTACCATCAAGGACAACACCTGTATCATAATGCCAACAAAGTGTTCTAACCCTTCCACCTTGCAGCTTCAACTTTACTTTTCCACGACCAATGATTCTAGCCTTCCTGTCATCCCCCAAGAAGACATCACCACCATCATATTTCTCATACTCACAGAACCACTCTCTATGGGGAGTGAAGTGAAAGGATGCACCTGAGTCAGTCAACCATGCCTCATGATCTACATGTGTACTTGAAGAAGCCAAGTACACATCCCCACCTTCATCTGAGGTGGTTTTCACCTGTGCAGAAGGAGCCTCATCAGATCCATTTCCTTTGTTAGGAGCTTTATATTTACAGTCCCTTTTGAAGTGGCCTTCCTTTCCGCATTTCCAGCACACCACCTTTATAGGCTTTCCTAGAGATTTAGATCTCCCTCTAGATTTAGATCTACCACTCGATGACTTATTTTTGTTTCTGTTCTGGGACCGTCCTCGTACAGACAAGGCATCGCCATTTTGGCTCTCCATATTTTTCCGTCTCATCTCCTCTGTTAGTAAGGCTGAGACTATTTCGTCAAACTGCAAGGCAGTTTCATTGCTACCTATTGCAATAACCAGACTATCCCATGAATCTGGTAGAGAACACAACAAACTGATGCACTTATCTTCATATAAAATTTTAATATCAACAGATGCTAATTGACTTACCATAATATTAAATGCGTTCAGATGCTCTATCACTGAGTCTCCATCTTTCATCCTTAGGTTATACAACTTTTTCCACAGGAAAAAATTATTCACCAAAGACTTAAATTGGTACAAAGTCCCTAACTTGTCCCAGAAATCCTTTGTTGTAGCTTCCCCTGATACATTCAGCAATACTGAATCTAAAACACACAATTGTATTATGCTCTTTGCCTTCCGATCCAACTTCTTCCATTCTTCATCAGACACTCCCGTTGGTTTAGTAACCGGATCTGCTGCAATCCACTGATCTTTATCCACCAACAGATCCTCCATCTTGAGTTTCCACAACTCAAAACTCTAACCATTAAATTTCTTGATCTTTATCTTTCCATTGCTCGCCATCTTCTTTCACCACTAGAATCGATCTCGCAGATCTCCCACTGAACAGGGTCTACCACAGGCCCGAGCGAAACCCCTCAGCAACAAAGGCATCCCCTTGAAGCCAAAACAACTATGATACCAAATGTAGGTTTTAACCTCATACAAAAATTACCTGCATACGAATTCTAAAACACAGAAAATAAATAATGCGAGAGCAGAACACATAAAACACATATACACAAAGATTTTCCCCTAGATCCCAAAACCGAGACTACCATCTTGATTTTTCATTATGTTCCTTTCAATGTTACAATACATATTTATACATGCCGAAGCATCCAATACCATGGACCGAAAACCATCACGTCCAATACCATGGACCGAAAACCATCGCGTCCAATACCATGGACCGAAAACCATCGCGTCCAAAAAAAGGTGCGAAAATCATGCACAAAACCATAGGTGGGTTTGCCCAACCTAACATAGGGTCCAAAACCAAAATTTTCCGGGGTGCTGCCCCGGACCCTATAAAGTGGGGTTATGGGTGCCCTTCAAACCCCCTGTTAACTACATGGAAATAATATAACACAACCCAACACGACTCGGATAGTTGTGGGAAGACCAACTCTTTGACATCCTCACGATGATCGACAGTGGCAAACTAATGCCAAGCTTAGTAGTCCATGATTGTGTATGTGTACTCTGTGGTGAAATCCTTCTGAAAGAAAAATCTTGCCTCTGTTGCATCCAGGTACATTTATTTGGCACCTTTGTCCAACTCGTTTGATAACATGTGCATCATAGTCTTAAGTGCAACTGGAATAGCTACATACTGATGCATAGTGCCTGCACTGATCTTCGAGTCTACGCTTGTGGCTACGCGCATCAACTCATCAAAGTACATGTCTAGATATAATCATTCTCGGTGCTTTGTCTTCAGCTTAGTGAGTGTGCCAATGATGGGATTGCATGCGTGTGCACAATGACATCCGTGCTCCCAAACACCCGTGCATGTGAAGCCTGGAAATTGGTGATGAATTGTGGGAGTTCCTCGTAGTTCCATATTTGACTTCGGATGTGTGCCTTCAACTCTACCACCTTTTTATTCATCATCTTTGGCAAATGAAATGGGGCTCCCTTGTACCTCATTGTCCATGTTTTCGTGTGATCGGCAACAGTGTGCAGATTTGACAAGATGTGTGCTCTCCTAGCATAGCATTGCTACCAACAGTTGAGATAGAAAACTAACTCATGCATGGTGACGAATCTGGAATACAACGTCAACGTGATTGTCTCGAGAGATGATACTTCATTCAGTATCTATCTGCTCAACTCTACTCTGGTGGATGCTGTAACCTATTCACCTCCCTGCTTGGCCACTTGTAACTCCTTAGCCATGCACTCATTCTCCGCTATCAAGAATCAAACACTTGAACTAGTGGATTCGGCATATTCTTTGGTAGCAGAAGCCAATGCTGCTAGATGCTTGTGCACATCGTACACGATCACTCATTCTTCAAAGTACGCAGGAGATACATGGACATCCAGGGTAGGCATTCTATGTGACTTCACAACTCTTTGTTGTGATTCCTCAAAAGATATGTTGTGCATCTCTGCCTCTGGATTATCATCAAGGATCTTTGTGTCTCCTTCATCACTTGGGAATTTCTCTGCTTACAAATCCAGTGAAGCCAGTCAGGTGTCCTCTTGATCTTAAGGCATGAGGTCAATATCTTGATCTAACTCTGGCTGCCATATCCGTGTCCATCTGCTCTAGCATCTGTTCAATCTCTTGAGCCAAGTCTGCTCCTGCGATTGCTCACCCTGTCTACTTTGTGTCAGCTACTTGGATGATTCTATAACCTATATGGGCACAATTTCATCAATTTGTGCACGTTTCACCTCCTGTTGTACCTGTTCATGTTGCACTTCCTTCTCTCTTCTGCGCAACTCCTGTTCTTCCTGAGTTGTCGCTTCAACTTCTGCAACTCCTTTCTTGTTTCCTTCATCATTTATTTCTCTATTTGCCTTTGTGCGAGCCTTCTGTTGCCTCTTCACCTCAATCTCCAAAGTTTCTTTCAACACAAGTGGATCTGCTTTGAACTTGCAGCTTTGCTCTGCCTCTGCACTGTCAACAACCTTTCTCTTTCCTTTGTCATGGGTAGGTTTGCTACCCTCTTTTGTTGTTGATGATGTTGCCCTCTAAGATGTTGCATCTTTTTGCTTTGCTAATCACTCTACAACTATGCTGACCAGGTTCATTGAGTCTGGAGAAGTGACAACAGTGTCTCCATGGGTCTTCCTCAGGCCAATGACACACCCCGTGGATCCAAGGATGTTGCACTCTCTCATAGTGGTCCTTCACTAAGCAATGTAGGTCATACAGATAACAACTTATGGCATTGAAGGTGAATCTCTTGGATTCCTCCATCTCAGCCTCAGCATGCTTGAGATTATGAATCTCATACAACCCGATCCACAAAGGAAGAGTGAGCCAAGGTGCCTTCTTCCTCCTGTGCAGTCTTGCTGATAACCCTGTCGAGATGTGAAAACTGATACTTCTTGCATGATGAGCTTTTCCATGGCAAACTTTGGTAAAACATGTGGCACCTTCTTCGTGTTGTACATCTGTATGAAGGTGCCAAGGGGTGAGGCATACAAATCTTCTATGCCAGTCAATGCCTCCATCATTGCCTGTGACATGCAAGGTGGATCCTGTTAAAATATCATTATGTACGCTGCAGTGAAAAAGTGGTATGATAACTATATAATAACTCCACGAAAGCTATATTTAGAGAAAAACTTGCAATAAGTGTGCACAGAGGTTTCTGAAGGTGTCCATGCCCAACCCAAGCTTGGGAACTACTGAGGGGCACAGACTGCATCTAATATGTAAGCGAACATGTATATCTTTTCTTGTTGACCCTTGGGTGGATGTCGGGCTTCTGTTACTTGTTCTTTCAACCTGAGATCCAACATGTCGTACCAGTTGCAAGGTCTTCCTTCGCTTGCTAGTTGATCCAACACAATCACCCGACTCTGCACGAAGGTCTCTATTCTCTCTTGGTTGTATAAGTGGCATGTGAAGATGACCAGGAGCTGATATCTCTTCCGTAGTATCTTCCTCTTACAAACCTATTTGGGTGTTGTCCTAAACATGGATGCCTCTTTCACTCAGCTCTTCAAGATATCTCTTGAGTCTGCACTGTTGTTGGGTCTACTGAAGGGTTTTTCCATCGTGATCATTGGTTGTGGTAAGTGATACATGTCCTAAAAGTCCTTCACCCTAAAGATCACAATTTTTGTTCCACGGACACTTCTCAACACCATGGTCTCTGTATTGGTATGCGAGACAATCCAGTGGATCATGTCTGCACATGGAAACACGAGATACCTGTCTAGTCAATTTAATGTCTTAAATTGCTCTACATAAATTATCAATCCGGGTATCGTAAACTGATGAAGTGTGGTGCACTATATGTGCTTAGTTAACCTTTCTCTTACTTCGTTGTTTTATAGTTTATGTTGTTTTTGGGGTTTTGTTCTTACATGCAATAATCAAATAATGAGAGAATGACTATGAGACCCAGTATCCTTGTTGCTGCAGCAAAAGGACAAGATGATTCTATCACGTCATTAGTTCATTAGAAGGCTATGTGCATCATTAATCTACAATCAACTTGAAGGCATGCAGTAATTCAAACTGTACATTAAACTTGCAAAGAAAGAGCTTGAAAGAAATAACTTGAAATGAAACTGAAAGCAAAGCATAAAAACCACTTTCTAATGGCACTAGTCACTACTCATGCTGCTGCAAAAAAGAAAAAGAAAAACTACTTTAAAGACCAGTTATAATGTTCAACTCTTCTTAACTCTCTGCTTCCAACATATGGGATTATGTGAAACACGATTAAGAAGTAGTTAGAAATAAGTCTAAAAAGTAATCAAAATAAGAAAAATCCACTTTAAAGACCAGTTATAATTTTCAACTCTTCCTAACTCTCTGCTTCCAACATATGGGATTATGTGAAACACGATTAAGAAGTAGTTAGAGATTAGTCTAAAAAGTACTCAAAGCAAGTTGTAATTTATTAATATTCTGATCTCTTAAAGATGAACAACTTATGATAAAGAGACCATCAATATGTTAGCATACAACTTGAGAAACTAAACTAGAAATCAAGCTAGAAAAATAAAATAAAGGCAGCAACTTATGAATATGACAACTAAAAATACCATTAGAGATAAAGCAAATACAACAAAGATACACAATCCCGGGAGAAAATAACTTGCATAAATTAAAATTGCATGAATGAAAATCTAATCTACCTTACATTCTACAAAGCAATATTTACAAAATGAAATCTAATCTACTTACATCCTAATATGCTCCATGACATCTACTTCACATCTCCTTCCATGTTGAGAACATCAAAGCTTTATTCAATTTCTTCAAAAGTGCAAAGTACAAAAAAGCTCTCCAAAGCTTTCAAAAGCCATGGGACTAACAAACTAAAAGGACTAAGAAAAGACTAAAGGAAAGACTAGCAAATGAAGGAGAGAGATCTCCTATTTATACAAAAAGATGAGAGCCATCTCATTAATGATAGTCCATGAATCTCTCCCTCTACCTCTAGAGTCCTAATCAAAATAGGAACTGATAAGACACATGTATTTTTAGAGTTACAATACAATTAGGAGATGTGACACATATCCTCATGATCCCATGATTCTTTCCAACCAAATTCGAATTTGGCCTTAGAGTGCCACATAAGGGTCTTCTAGAAGCCTCCTTTCAACCTACACATGTCAACAATCTCAACCCATTTGTTAGGTATAAGCATATGCACATTATTTTCTAATGTTTAACCACAAATTCACTTAAAAGGCTTAGAAATAATAAAGATTGGAAAAACATAAAGGTGGCCCAATGATAATGAAAGTGGGATGAATGTGGTGACATAGTAGTGAAATGGAGGTGAAATGGAGGTGATATAATGGACATAATAGTGAAAGTGTAATGCAAATGAATGACATTTTCAAGACTCAACAATACCTGCATGCAATCTGGTACAAGACAGACTTGTGAATGTTGACATAGACCCTACGGTCTTCTAGATTCTCCTCAAATGTGCCTGCGAATGTATCATTGCTTTCCGGCAATTTCATCTTGATGTCCTTGTATATGAACAACTTGGTGTCTTCATAGATGGGCAAGCTCATAGACACTTGCTTAAATACATCTCCAGTTGCACTCTCAACGGTGTCCTTTGACCCTGATCCCTTGGAGGGCATTGTACCTATACTGCTG
Organism: Pinus tabuliformis; assembly: GCA_031772625.1. Lineage (NCBI taxonomy): Eukaryota > Viridiplantae > Streptophyta > Pinopsida > Pinales > Pinaceae > Pinus > Pinus tabuliformis. The sequence goes on from CM062804.1 coordinate 1,604,295,885, forward strand.
AGAGACAGATGAACACCTGTGATACCTGGATACATAGAAACACTCATGGCAAGCAATCTGTCAATTGAAAACCAAAAGAAACTTGAGGACTCACATGCAACATACTGTTAACGGGAAAAGTGTCCATTCGGAACGACCCTATCCCACTAAGGTGTGACAGTGACCTTAGAAACAAACAGAGAAAACTAATTTTGTATTCTTCTTTATGAACTATAAACAAAGAGGAATAGGATGAACCAACCTGTGTCTTGTGCTAGTCCTTTGATCCAATCTCTCTCTTCTTTGTCAGCTTCCAGCTACCTGCTTCCTTACTTGCCCAGCTTCACCAAGTTCCTGTAAGATCACAGAAGAAGAAAACTACACAAAGACATGAATTTATATTCATAAATAGCTTAGGATCAGATTTAAGCTAAACATGCAAATGTCACAAGCATCAATGATACACAAGCATGTAGGAGAAACTCAAATAGTTTTATTGATATAACAAGAAGATCCAGGAGGAGTTACAACCGATGATTCCTGATCCAGCATCAACCTCCCAACAAAGAAGCCCCTCTTCACCTCCAACAAAGCATAAATCACCCAATACTCTGATATCTATCTCAAAACCAACAGCAATTCTCTGCAATGTACAAAATTCCAGCCTCTATCCATATATAGATGTATGCAAAGAGGATGAGTCAGCTTATGATTTGACTAGTGGCTTCTCTCTGTCAGTTCTTGCTTCCACTTGGAGACTGAGAGCCTCTTACTCATCCTTGGTCGAACTCAGTGAGGCAAGTGTCATTGAAGAAGACTCTGGAAGCTTCCATTGTCTTTCCACCTCGCGGAATGGCACTGCCATTTGTCATTTCCCGCTCAACGCACCCTGGTAGCGCATTTAGGTGTGTTGCAACGCACCTAGCTAGTGTATTTGGGTGCTATGCAACGCAGCTAGCCAGTGGAGCAGCTGAAATGATCCTGATTTGACTGATTCTGAGCAGTTTCTGGTGGAGAACTTCTGGGAGAAGTTGTAATTTGTTGACCTTGTTCCTTTAGGGGTCGGAACAACACTTTTAGGGACTTAGGATCCCTTGGTTTATGGACATTTCATGCTTATAGCTGTAAGGCACAAAAATGTCTATAACAATTGCCCCCTAAAGTATGAGGCTGTTTATCGGGTGAAATGCTTTATTAGGAGGATCCGAAGTTCTTTCAATGCTGGGAGGAGACCTGTAATAAGATACAATACACTACATTATCTTCATATTGTTTTCATGATCTAGCTGAGGCGGGCATTCCCATGCTCAGCTTTATAAATTCATTTTCATGTACATAGGACAGACAATCGTCTGATGGTAGACTGATGATTCTGATAGAGCCATCATCCTTTCAGTAGGATGATTATCTGTGCTGCAATGCTGTACATTTCAATGTCTTTATTTTCCTGAATATATATCGCAGCCCGGATGGATGAAACTAGATCCGGGGTCTTCAATCTCGTCCGATCTTCACTCGAAGTACAAGTTGATCCATGTGAGAAATGTTCTGAAGTCGAACATGGAAAGACATCCTTCTAATCGCCTTTCCTTTAGGTTTCTGATTATTTAAGGACCTGATGGTAACTTATTTCCTTATATTATTACTATTTTACTCGCAATTTAGCTGTATTCAGGACTCTTTTCTTCTATTTTTCCCTTTTATTTTGATTTAGTTATTTTATTTATTATTATTAATTCTGTTATTTTTTGGTTTTTATTATTTATTTATTTAATTTATTCGTTTATTTATTAGTGCTATTTAAGTTATGTTTAATCCCTTTTAATTATTCGATTCTATTTATTCATTCTTATTTTTACTAATTCCTCGTGTTTTGTTATTATTTTATTTTTATTTAGTTAGTTACTTTATTATTATTATTATTTTTAGCTTTTATTAATTAATTAATTCAATTAATTTATTATTTTTTAGCTTATTATTTTATTTTATCCCCTTTGAATTATTCATTCTTATATATTTATTATTATTTTATTTCTTTTTTCGTTGTTTTATTAGTACTTTTCATTCATTTAGTTGGTTATTTTTGTTATTTTTATTAGTAATTTTCATTATTTTTATTATTATTTGTAATTTTTAATATTATTAATTAATTAATTTATTACCGCTTGATTTATTATTATTATTATTATTATTTTTTTTTTTTTTTGTGCTTTGTTTTATCTATTTATTTTTATTTTTTCTCGATTAACTCTTAGTCAGATCCAGTGGTCTATTTTTGTTTGATTTCTCTTTAGTTTATTTATTTTTATTTTTGTGTTTGTATATTTATTTTTACTATTTTAGTTTGGGTTTTTATATATTTATTTGTTATTTTAATAGTTTACTTGGTTATTCTCCCTTAATTCCTTCTTAGAAGCGGTCCTTTGCAACTAATTTTCTTTTATTAGTAATTTGACCTTTAGTTTTTTATTATTTATTGGTTATCTTGACTTTGATCCTGGTCCTCTGGTCAATATTAGCGGTTAGGTCAAACTAGCCGTTGGAGGCTCTGCTCGGTCTATATAGCATGCTTAGCTAGATCTGTTTTCTTCATCTTGTCCTGACGATGAACCACACTGGTTGGTTCGAAACGCGTCGACAAATGACTTTTCATGTGATTTACGCCGAAATCTTTATCTAACCTAATATGGATCACAGAAGCCTAAACTCTATTATGGAAAGACATCGCTTGATTACCAGTCAATGATGTAAACTGTTAACAAGCACGAGAGGAATCACCGATAATGATAATGACCCTCAAGGTACTGCAGTACAATTCACGTGGTGTGAATAAAGGACTTGGCGTCGAACACCATGCAAAATCTTTCGGTCGAAGGTCATTGATGTATACCTGTCGCCGGAAGTGAGAAACTTGCCATTGAGGCATGCAAGCTTCAAAGTACTAAATGGGGTGTTCCTAGATCAACTTCTTGGATAATGAGCTGATGTCGACAAGAAATGATCCGTCAAAGGAGGGCCTTAAGGAATCCCACATCAATGACACGGAACGGAGCAAATGATTTTGATGGAGGTGAAAACAATCTGATGATATACGGTTCAGGATGGCGGTCATGAAAGAATGAAGTATAATGTATGGTAGTGGAAGGGACACATGTGACTTCTCTGGATGACTTCTCTTGAACATGTCGGCGACACTCATGTGATGGATTGGTAGCATTTACCTCAAATGTGGATGGTATGGCGTGACCATGGTGATGTGACCGGTGAATGAAACAACCCAACCCGACTCGGACACGGAGTGGAAGTGTCATGTTCAAGAGCGACTTGCTACCAATAAAGATTCTTTGAGTTTTCTTCCCAATTTTTCCCCAGTCATTGCTGACCAGTACCTCTTTATTTTTGTCAAGCTTGAGGAGGATAACATATGCTTGTTCTATAATTTTCCCTTCGGGCAAACCCATCACTATGTTTTAACGAGCCTAGCGATAGTGAAACTCGTTCTCGTCTAAAGACAAGTTTGTCGCTATTAATCTTTTTAACGAGTCTAACGACAAAGATAACTCGGTCCTTTTCATTTTTAGAGAGTCTGAAAAGGTACATAAAGGTAACTCCAAAATTCCTTTTTCGTCATCTAATCCCTTAAGTCCGAAAAAGTATAAAACAATACAGAAGGGATGAATTTTCGATAGTTTTAACGAGCCGAACAAAAAAAGCGCTCGATCTTTTTGTGCAATAATCCCTCAGGTCCAAAAAGATTAAAATCTAGAGGAGGGATAGCACTTCCGGTCACTTTAACGAGCTGGAAGGCCAAAACTCGGCAATCTTTTCATATTTTACGAGTCAGTTGAAAAGAGCTTAAAGAAGACTCGTCTTTTGAGGAACGAGTGATAAAATGGGTAGCAGCTGATTCCAGGTAAGGGTTGGAATTTTCCAATCACGGCAGTGTCACAAGGATGGCTAGTGAAATCACTCTTCGCAGCTGTTCCTCAAAATGGGTAAACAATCAAATGGAGGTGAATGATTGGCCAATGGAAAAGTGGAGGTGATGGTGCAAACACGACCAAGGCTTTAATGGCTGAAGTACTACATTCACGGTGGTTATTTACCGAGGAATGGTTCATTTTTTAACGAGCTTAAACACGGGTGGAAACATTTGCTCGTGTCTTATGTTTATTTTTTAATGAGCTTGAACTATGTGCTAAAACTGCTCGATGAGATGGTCTTGTTTTGATTTTTTACCATCCTACGACGACGTCACCACTTTGTTAACGGGAAAAGTGTCCATTCGGAACGACCCTATCCCACTAAGGTGTGACAGTGACCTTAGAAACAAACAGAGAAAACTACTTTTGTATTCTTCTTTATGAACTATAAACAAAGAGGAATAGGATGAACCAACCTGTGTCTTGCGCTAGTCCTTTGATCCAATCTCTCTCTTCTTTGTCAGCTTCCAGCTACCTGCTTCCTTACTTTCCCAGCTTCACCAAGTTCCTGTAAGATCACAGAAGAAGAAAACTACACAAAGACATGGATTTATATTCATAAATAGCTTAGGATCAGATTTAAGCTAAACATGCAAATGTCACAAGCATCAATGATACACAAGCATGTAGGAGAAACTCAAATAGTTTTATTGATATAACAAGAAGATCCAGGAGGAGTTACAATCGATGATTCCTGATCCAGCATCAACCTCCCAACAAAGAAGCCCCTCTTCACCTCCAACAAAGCATAAATCACCCAATACTCTGATATCTATCTCAAAACCAACAGCAATTCTCTGCAATGTACAAAATTCCAGCCTCTGGATCTCTGGGATGAGGGATCCATATATAGATGTATGCAAAGAGGATGAGTCAGCTTATGATTTGACTAGTGGCTTCTCTCTGTCAGTTCTTGCTTCCACTTGGAGACTGAGAGCCTCTTACTCATCCTTGGTCGAACTCAGTGAGGCAAGTGTCATTGGAGAAGATTCTGGAAGCTTCCATTGTCTTTCCACCTCGCGGAATGGCACTGCCATTTGTCATTTCCCGCTCAACGCACCCTGGTAGTGCATTTAGGTGCGTTGCAATGCACCTAGCTAGTGTATTTGGGTGCTATGCAATGCAGCTAGCCAGTGGAGCAGCTGAAATGATCCTGATTTGACTGATTCTGAGCAGTTTCTGGTGGAGAACTTCTGGGAGAAGTTGTAATTTGTTGACCTTGTTCCTTTAGGGTTCGGAACAACACTTTTAGGGACTTAGGATCCCTTGGTTTATGGACATTTCATGCTTATAGTTGTAAGGCACAAAAATGTCTATAACACATACCCAGGTGACTGACTGGGAATATTGAAGAATTTTCATTGGGAGGCTGGGAGACTGACTGCCAAAACTGCACAAGGCACAGTCCGAGTTGTCAGGAGGTTGATTTAATGTTGGATTTGTGCAATGCACAATACAACCTGGCCTGCTAAGGACTGAATTTCCACAATACACAGTTTCAGTCAGCAAGGACTACAAACCAGCAAACTATATTTGCACAGTTTCTAGGGCCAACAAGGCACTGCCTCTCAGAATTGCATAGAGCAAGCCTATAGGTTAGTGTTGGGCCATCTTTGCATAGTTTCTTGGAGGAAGGGTGAGCTTTCACTCTCATAAATGTGCATTGCTAGTTGGGTAAGGCAAGCTCCGGGCCAAGGCAGCCCAAACCCGTCGACGGGCGACTAAAAACATGAAAATTTATGAATGCATGGCGACGCTGAGTGCAAACAAAAGTGAATGATCATGCATGCAAATAGTGAGTGTAAGATTCAGAAAACAGGAGAAAAAGCATGTGTGATGAGTCGCCGCAACAGCGACCATGAGTGCATAAACAATGTCATGCATGCAACAACAGTGAGATGCAATGAAAAACTGAAACAATGCTTCTACAAGTTAACATGCATCAAAACGAAAACAATCATTCATAAAAACAAAGAAAACAACACTCACAGAAGCTAAAATAAAAAAAGCAATAGAAAAGCAGCAAAAGACATGAAAAGCGGACTTACCCAAAAAAAATTGAGCTAAATGTGCCGAATGCTCCTAGATGCAATGTGGGATGTCAGAGCTCCAAGATTGATGTGAGGAATGAGCTCTGAAACAAGTTTTGATAAGATCGAGGCTTATGACGCTCCTACCACAAATCTAGGAAAAAGCGACACTTGGCGGGAGGTTTATGAAATGGTTTTTGCATGTAACCTCCAGCTACTAAAAATGGATCCCTAAAATCTATGGATGCTTTTTTCTTTTTACTTTTTTCTTTTTCAGGAAAGAGCACCCTATGCATGCAAATCAAGATTGCTTAGTCCTAGGGGAACTAGTCAACCTATGAGCACATGCAACAGTCTGCAAGCCTGGGGATGAAATTTGCGCAGTTTCTTGGATGAGCATGTCTGGTTTTCCCTCACGCATTGCACAATTTATGGACTTAAGCCTTGACTGTCAGTTAGAATCGTGCAATTTTTTAGATGAAGCCCAATGTTGGGTTGCATTACGTAGTTTCAAGAGGGAAGGCTGCCTGGCTGGATTGCGCATTTCTAGAGCCCAATGGGCATCCCAGATGGATTGTGCAATTTCTAGAGGGAAGGCTAGTTCCCATCCATAATGTGCAATTTCCTAGGTGAGCATCATAACTAGAAAATCACTAAGTCCCGAAGTTTCAGCCTGCAGGTGGGAGACAAACAAGTTGACAAGCACATGCTGGTAAGCCACTAAAACTCAATTGAAGCATTTGTACTGGGAAAGTGCAAGACATATTGCTAAGTATGGTTGGTAGTGTTGTAGCGGCTACAACCACCATTCAAAATTTTAGCTTAGCCCATTTTGGAGCCTCCCTACCAACCTTTCACAACACCTTGTCTTGCTTCATCAAGTACACAAGCTTCAGTGTTTTTCATGCACAAAGGTAGCCTGTTGATCACAACTTGATCCACTTCCCTCACAGGTTGTCCACCCGGACATGGTCTAGCTACAGGCTGAGCAACTTCCCTAAGAAAACTACGCATTTCTAGGGGACAACCAACCTTCCCTCCAGAAATTGCGCAATTCTATCTGGCAGACTGCTGGGCTCCAGAATTGTGCAATTCTTCTGGTAAACTGCTAGGCTCCAGAATTGCGCAATTCTTCCAGCCCACACTCCCAACAGAAATTGCCCAAATTTCCCCAGCAGGGTTGGTTAGCCCAAAATTTGCGCAAATCTAGGTAGCAGTCAACTGCTCTGCCCAGAAATTATGCAAATCTCTTTGGTAGTCAACCCTACTCCCAGTGAGAAATGCACATTTCCTTCAAGCAGTCGAATAGCCTCTTGCATGTGTAGCTGAGTTGACTGGTTCTCTTCGGGATTGAGCAAAATAGACTTGCATGCATGGGCTGCTTCTCCCAAGGCAGCATGCAAAGGCATCCCTTGTTTCAGGGATCTATTTTTAGCAGTTGGAGGTTACATGCAAGGATCATTTAAGAAACCTCCCACAAAGTGCTGCTTTCCCTATATTTGTGGCATGTACATTGTTGTACCTTAAGAAAACAAATTACTTGCTATCGAGAAATTGTGCTTAAGACATTAATAAATATTATTTACTGTCACTTATTTGTCACTTAGATATATGTTGTGTTCTCGAATGAAGGACCTAGAGACTTGGTTTTTTACTCTCAATACTTAGGTGACAAGGAAATATCAGAATTCCATTTGATTAGCTAGATATGAATGATAAATGAAGAAAGCTTGAAGAAGTTAAAAATAGTATGCTGCCTTACGCAGAAACTACTATATGTAACTTAGAAGAATTATGAAGGTGAGAACTGAATCATGGACAATATGTTGTTTAACACATAACCTACTATCTATGACTCTTGGAGAATTTAAAGATAATATGCTGCCTTGCACAGAAACTACTATCTATAACTCAGAAAGAAAGGTGAAAATGTCAAGTACAAGAGCTCTATTTTAAGGAACTTTAACTTTATCTACCTAAGCAAATAAAGACCTGTAGCTTCATTACCATACTTGAAGGAAGAAAAAATAAGATGGCACATAACAGAGAAGTCACAAAATCATACCCAACAAATGCATGGAAACTTTTGATTCTTCATTAATCAACAATTATATCATGAATACAATGGCCTTGTCTCCCGGTTCTCCAAAATTCGAACCCTTTCTTTGTAAATTTTCATCTTTTTATACATTGTGGAATAGTTGTTGATTTCTAAAACTGCCTTAATTATTTAACTGCTTCTCTAACTATTTGAAGTAAAAATTATTACATAATTTTACAGAGGGTAAAAGACACCTCAAAGAACATGGAATAACAGGAAAATAACTGAATTCAGAAGAGGATGATAACTGTTGGCTTACTCTGTAAATCCATTACTGAGTTCCTCTGTATATGCCTTAATGATGTTTAATTCGTTTTAGCCGTAACGAAATGTGTTTGACTTGTGTAAACCTGGGCTTACATATGTATCAGGCATTTAGATTGGCCAAAATACAAAGAAAACATACCCAATTGCCTTCCTCTTCAGATTCGGCTCTAACACTGATTTTCCTCTTTACACAATAGAATTAATGTGAACCTTTGACTAATTGTAGAACTGAAAAAGAATTAACTCTAATTCATAAATCCATCGGATCCGCCTTTTCAATAGTCTTCTGACTCCCTTATGGATTCTATTAGACATAAATCTACATTTAATAATTCATCGGGTCCGAAACCCATCGCAATCGCAATCGATGCTTTATATTGGTGTATTAATCCAAACCTCAACAATCTGTGATATGGCGGACCCACGGGAAGTATAAAACATGGCATATATAATATCGGGTTCAGATCGCCGTCGCAAATTGCAATTGGCGTAAGTCGTATACATATACAAACATTATGCGATGATCGCAGACCCGATGGGAGAATTAAACATAATATATGTTATCGGGTCCAGCCATCGCATATCGCAATGGGCCCTTTCACATGATATATCACCACAAAACTAAACTTTACGCACCCTTAAGCCGCATAACTATGGTAATGTTGGACTTATGCATAAATCCTTCATATTTGCGCTATTTCTATTATATAACTTTTATAATAGAAATATGCCATAAAACATGCTTTTTTGCCGATATAGCACTTCAATGTTTGTAATGTGATATTTAAATCCCCATCCTTGATCTTCTGCCATCAGATCAACGGCTGGTGTCTTGTCTGAACCAACACAACCTACCCAATAGATCCCCACCATAGATCTATGCTTAGTGGATCAGACGGTCTACAAAGATTGCAGGTGGGACATAAGCACGGAGAATACCTGCTCGAAATGAGCAGTTTTCTCTCTCCACCCAACTGCTACGTATTAAGGGATAAATTCCCCTAGGGTCTTGGGTTGATACCCTAGCAGATCAGAGGTTATATATACAGAGAAACACACATTCCCTATAGCCATAATGCTAATATAAGCAAACTATATGATAAGGGGCGTACCTGGGGGTCCTTCGTTTGAGAAGATCCTGCCAGGGTCCAAACCCTCTTGGGGTTCCTTTTGCTCCTTCAACCTGCAAAACAATCAATTCAAGAAAGTGCAGAAGTATATGGACTAAACATCATAAATAAATCATCTTCATAATATATTGAAAGGTAGTTAGTTATGCAATTAAACAACCATTCATATATGAATCATAACATGGATAGCATAAACATGAAGAAGCTTTATATTAGGAACAAAGACAAGTGTTTCTTTTATTATAGACAAATAAAGTACAGAAAGGAATAATTTCACCTGATTCATCCTTTTGCAGGCTCCAAGTGGAACCATCCTCCGGATTCGTCCAGTCTCAAGCCTTTAACAAACTCCTTCCATGACTTACTCCATGATATCTCAAGTAGTAGATAGACATCATCACACAAGGAAACAAGGGTTTCTTGTAAATGGGGGAAGTGCAGGAGGCACTAGGATCTTCAGACCTGGTTAGGGAAATCTCAGCATAGTAACCTTTCTCTCTCTTCTCTCCTCCCTTAGGCCTTCCCATTGAAGCCTTTTTATACTTCTCCCAAAGTAGTTTTTTAGTTGGGAATTCGTTGGGAACAGTTGGGCCACGGGCACTAATAGGTAATCAACAGGTGAAACATGTGATCTCCACCCGAAATTAAGGAGATTTAATTTTTTTAAGTGTTTTAAGACATATATGCGGGTTGGGTATACACAGACCCGCGTACACACGCGTTTAGCTCAGGGAAATGTCGCGTATAGGGAATAAAACACTGTTTTTTAAATTTTGGACCAGGTCTGGAAGGAGGGGTTGCCCTAGGCCATGAGTGCAGCATCACAAACATCAAGAGTGAGGTTTGGAGCTATAACAGATGCCCCCTAATATATGAGGTTAGAAGGGGTACATGATGGCCGAAATGTATTAAGCAAGTTCACGGAAAGGAAATCTGCCAAAAACTGAGAAGGACTTCACCAGAGTTCAGCCTGCCAAGCCACAAAAGGAGATCAGAAAGAAACACTGTCTGAGACGGGCATACCCATTCTCAGAGAAAGTAAAGCATGTCTGCATATCAAGTACAAGCGGATCCACTAAGTATATAAGTATACAGAACTGGAAAATACATAATGGATCATCTAATCATGATCGAACAAGTACATGTCTGAATATCACATATAAGAATGTCAATGATGTTGAAGAATGAACCGGATCACTGATATCAAAGACTGATCACAAAAGGTACCAAATGAACATGATGGAATAGGATGGTACTACACTGCAAACTCAGGTGCCAGCATATAGAATGTCGCCATGACTAACTGCAACATATAAGGTGGAATGGTATCAACTAGCAGCAAGAGGGGCAACTGTCAAGTGAACCAATGAATGCTGATGCAACCTGAGGTCTTCACCGACCGCTATGGTACATTTCTACACCATGGGAATAAATGATCTAACGTCGACCATGTGAGAAACCGCTTGATTATCGGTCATTGATGTATACCGTTAACAAACACGAGACTACTCACCGATAATGATAATGAGCATTAAGGTACCCAATATAATCTAACAAGTGTGAATGGATGAGCTGAAGTCGAACACCTGTAAGAATCTATCAATCAAGAGACAATGATGGTTTCCCACTGACGATAGCAAAGGATCTGCCACTAATGATTGCAAACCCCAAGGTACTACCAAATGGACTCTAGATCTTTGCCCCAGAGCAATGAGTCAAAGTCGATAGGGAAAGATCCGCTAGAAGGAAGGCATTAAGGCATCCTTCATCAATCTAGCGCGAGTGTAACCCATAGGCCAATAATGTGGAAGGAATCTGATGAAAAAGATGTAGTAACCCGAACGAAGTACATTTCTGGCATACACAAGATGTGACTAGCGCACGACAGAAACCCTCTGAACCAACCAATAATGAAAGTTGACATAGAGGCGAGGTATCCACCAATAGGGTCAAATGGAAACCAAGGTACTACACGAATCCCAATGTGTGATAATGTAAGTTGATGTCAAACACAAGGGAAACCACTCAGTCAAAGACCCAGGATACTGATCGATGCTGAGTGCAAGGTGACCTATCAATAATGAAAATAGGGTCAGGGTGCAGCTCTAGGCCTGTCCTCAGAGCAAGATGTCATCGTCAATAAGGACAAGATCCTCCAGCAAGAAGTCAATGGAGACCTTCTCAAACCGGCACGAGTAAAGGACTAATATAGCTGATGTGATGATAGACATGATACTCACAACCAGGGATGGCCGACCGAAAAATGAGTCAAGAGACACCGTAGAGAGGCCAACTCAGGCTAACTTCCCTTGAACAAAAGCACCACTCAATGTGACTATGTGGCAGCATATTATGACTCTGTATAAGTTCGTCATGTAGGAGGCATGAACAAACCCTCCATATGATTGGAAGAGATAACCAATCGGGGGAGAACTGACTCAATAACAAGGTTAAGGCGTACCTAAGTCAAACTAAATCTTGCCCAAATAGAGGAGACTTTGTTTTTGTGTGCTTTGTTCAAGGGCGACATGACTGACTCTAGCTGCCAACAATAAATGGAAATATTGTCCTGTTCCCGCTCTTTTTTGGAATATATAATTTTTTTGTCTTTTTCTGTTAAGCTGGAAAAAGAATAAAAGAATGCTATAGTACAGTGGAAAGAACGAGTGTCGGTGAAGCAGATGATCTAGTTCCTGGGATTGGAACATTCCTATGCTCAATGCAGGGAGGTGAAAACTGGTCAAAGACACTCAAAGGTGTGTTCCTTCCACGGGTCAAGGTGTGTCAAGTTGCAGAAGTTAAAGGTATGCAAGTTTGATTTTGCAGTCATCATGGTCAAAAGTTGGCTTAAACACGAGTCCAAGTGAAGTCAGCTCAAGGCCAAAAGGTGCAAATGGTCAAAATGAAATGTAGTAGTACAACTCAACACAAAGGAGCCTCTAGGGTATAAGGCCAGAACGAAGCGAAGAAGCAAAGAGGAATGAGTCTTCATCGCATAAGTCATGGTGGGACTACAGAGGACTCCCGAGCCTACTCAAATCGGAGCAACATGGGCAACAAATGTTATTGAGGTGCTACTACGGTGCCCATGTAAAGGATGGCTTCTACCATTGTGTCATGATTGAAAGAATCGGTGAGTGAAGATGGTTTACGAACCATAACATGATGGGATCGACCCTATGGCAAATGTATCGACAAATGGAGGCTAGTATGCATAATGCAACGGAAAAATGGCTTCCCTAACCTATATGCCAGTGAGAAAACGATACCTGCCATGACGGGTTAGTAGTCATGGAACCGTCTCGAAACCGTCGAAAAAACGTCCAAAATATCCTGAAAGTCAAACCATTCTCGACATTCCAAGCTCCTAAGTTAAAAGTTACATGAGACCAAACAAAATTAAGTTTTGAAAATTTTTTGCATTTTCAAAGCCTATAAAAGAGTTTTTGGACTCACCATTTTCACCATTTGAGTTTGAGAGCAGAGAAGTGGAGCAAAAGGAGCAAACTTTTCCATACGCCAAATTCAACCGTTCAGATTCTTCCAAAATCCCCAGGTAACTCTTATACTTGTTTAGCAATCAATTTTGACTAGTTTTAGAATTTTTAATTTATGTTTTACTGTTGAATTTTTTGTCAAAAATTTCACCGTGGCATATACGCAGGTTGGATATATGAAACCCGCATACACGCGGGCCCTACATGCGACTGTGTGTAAATGGACTCGCGTATATGCCATGACCATTTCAAACCAAAGAACTAACGGTCTAAAATCATTTTTTCTTCAGGATGCCAGTCACTTGGCAAGAAAGAGAGCATACCTCAGTGGATGATGAGGTCATGAACGATCCTAATGGGATGCCTTATGGGGATGTGGTTTGCTAAAATTCTTCAAATTGCCCAAATATGAAAGCAAACACACGTCTGCTTGAGATGCTCATTGATTACTGGAGTATCGAGGATGATGCATTTATGATTGACGAGATGCCACTCAGGATAGAAGTGGAATATATTTATTTCATCACAGGCCTTTCCCGAAGGGGAGAGGTAGTACATTCCAGGGGCAGGACACAAGGCAGTCTCTCGATCGAGGACTACGTACCTATATATTTCCCGAGACATCCAAAAAAGGTTGGAAGTCAAATTTCAATCACACATGTGGAGAGTTTATCGCTAAGGATAATCTTGTTCACCATAGCTAGAGCGAATGGATCATCTTCTCTACACCAGGCATCACGGCTAGCCATGAGCTTGGCGGTATACTATCTCACCACTGTATTCGACTAGTGTACTCCTCTTCTGGCCAGCCTGAAAAGCCAACTCACTTCCATCAAGAGAGGGAAAACCAAAAACTTCGGATATGGGACTATTTTGTGTTCTTTCTTTTTTGAGAGGGTCCCTGTACTTCGTCCTAGAGCACCGTTTTCAATCAGCACCCTAGGAGATCCACGAATGGGCAGGTGGGCTGACCTGATGAAACGTCTAGGAGGTGGGGACGTCCCACGAACTGCATTTGACGATGACTTGTTTTCCTGGTGGGATCAGCAAATCATAGCCATAGATGACTACCCTTATGCTGGGTTGGATTTCCGAGGAGATCCCGATCTAGTATTACCACCGACCGCAGCATGGGGTGACATTGGTAAGTGTTTTTTGATTTTATGATTTTTTGTGATTTTTCAAATATAATAATGAATTTTGAAAAATGTTTTTGATAGGATTCAAATGACTAATATGATGATCATGTTCCAGATATTGGGCCGGTATGACCAGATGAGTTCCCACGGCACAGACGTCGTGGCTGAGGGGCCGAAGAGGCAGCTGTAGACACAGAGTGACTACTTCACACAGTTCAATGACACTTGGTGAGACTGACTCATGGAGTACCGATGGCAGCCATAGAGGATCTTCTAGTAGATATGCAACGTCATGTGGTTGGCATGCCATGAGACTGGGTCCGCACTCTTAGGCATGTGGGCAATGCAGTAGTTGCCTACTTAGCCACTCATCCTGAGCCGGGGCATTAGATGTACTAGACATGATTATGGGCATTTGAGTCCCAATTTTGTATATTATTTTTGGACAGACTTATGTACACTCGAGATGTTTTATGATATATATATACAATTCGACTTTTTGATGCTTGATTTTATTGTGATGAATGATTGATGTGCCAGTCTAATGCTTGATTAGCGATAGAATCAGCTAACCAATTATGAGATCTTGGAATGTGAAAATAATTAATATAAGTAAACGATCTTTGCAACAACCTCACCCTTAAATATTGGCGATATAAACATGGATCCCTCACCTAATAAATGTTATTCAATTGTGACACTATCAATTATGAACCAATATAAACTACCAACGAGTCGATTTTGTGAGAAATTGCCTCAGATAGAAAATTAATGACGGCAGTATACTCAGCCATATTATTTGAAGCGGGACCAATGCATACTCCCCTTGATACCATCAACTGACCAGTTGGATAGTAGAGTACCCAAGCTGCGGAAGCGAGGTTACGAGTGTGCCGACTAGCACCATCGACGAATCCAAAATAGACCAAGTCATCCATCAACACCTGCCACAGCAGACCAAAAATTTTTGATATCAAAAACTCTCGATGAGATATGTACAAATATACACAGTGTACAAAGAAGCCATTGCCTAGTTACTAAGCAAAGTACTTCTTAAGGTAGAGCCTATCGGGGGGCTCCGCCCACTTGCTCCTAGGGATGTTTATCGGTAAAATTATCGAACCAATAAATATACTTCCTTTGGCGAATAAATATCTTTAAGCCAAACGAACCATACAAACATCGCTAGTCAAATTGGAGGACCTAGATTTGACTTCATGCAAGGGAGGACGAAAACGTGAATGATGGTGTAAATCTTTCGAAGGTCGATCTACAGCCGTGATTACTTCGAATATCGCTTTGTCAGATGGAAAAACAATATCCAAGCAATCCAACGCAGAAGTGGAATCAAGGGTCCAAATATGAGCCACATCACCATCTAACTCTTTCTCTGAGGAAGGAGTAGGATGATCGTTTGCAGGGTCATTAGTAGATTCACATCTAAGCTCTGCTGCAGACATAGAAGATTCTATTTCACCCACCTTGCCGTCATCTAATGTGGTCACAGATGAAGATAAGGGTCCAGGATCTGAAAAATAATGAGCTTGAACAAACTCTTTCCGTAAAGGGTCCCTGGAGGATGAAATTGTATCTATTATAGCCGTAGGAGGGGGAAGATCAAATGTACCCATCAATGAAGAGTACATCCCGACTCCTAAATTCTCAGTAGGCAGACGGGGGTTATCCACTAAGGGAACAGTAGAGTCTGAAGTTGCTCGAGGATCGACTGGACAATAATCCAATTGATCAACCTTAATGATTTTCCCTTCATGAGGAAAGCAAATGACACGAAACAGAGTCGAAACAATGACGTCCATTTCATATACCCAGTTCCTTCTTAAGAGGAGATTGTAGTCTAGGTTAGCATCAATGACTTCTACTTCAATATCAATGACCTTCCCTCCAACACATATAGGAAAGGCCGGGATAATCCCGTATGGCCTATGGTAATGACCATCAAACACTGTCAAGAGGGTAGGTGAAGGAACAACCGAAGGTGACCCAATGGCCTTCCAACATGACATAGACATGACACACGTGGAAGCTCCCTCATTAATAACCATCCAAAAAATATTAGTTTTCCGGTAGGTAGACTTTATCTGGAAATCCATATGATGAGGTAGTCTCTTTTTGACATTATGCATATCAAAAGTGAGAGCTAAAGAATTATTTGGATCCACTACCACCATTGTCGACAACAAGGCACTTCTTTGAGCGGGACACGACTGGAGCACCTCTTAAGTGGACATAGCACATGGACTCTGTGCCAGATCCTCAACAATGGAGTAATTCTGGGCTGCCCTAATATTAGGGTTGATAGTTGCGCGTTTAGCGGAACCTTTCAGTACCCGTGGTATAGTCTCGATAGAGGGTCGCTCAATATAAAGTGGGTTGTTAGTTTCGGGAACTGTTTTATCCTTGGAAGTTTCACCTTCACCATAATTGCGTGACCGTGTGGCCACATTAGCGTGAGAACCCATCATGAAAACATTTGATCCTAACAAGTGCTGAGCGTCTTGAATATTGGGGCAGAGATGAGTTAAATGGTCTCCACTACATAACTTGCATGGAAACTTGACTTTCTTTCTAGACTCATTACCACCAGCACCAGCACTATTGTTGGATTTATTTGCATCAGCCTTCCCATCCCGACTCTTTTTCTTACCTCGTCCTTTCTTTTTCCCATTGGAATTTTGATTTCCTTTGGGGTTATCAGATTGGACGACATTAATCGAAGAGGGTTGGGAAGATGAAGAGTTAGACGATGTGACTTGGTTGTTAGGAGCAGTTTACAAAGACAACTACTGTAATTGGCTCAAAAAGTTCACCGCATTTGTGTCTACCGATCCAACGATACCATCCACATGGGGACATAACTTCGACTTGGCTATATCAACCTTAGACCTAGGAGCATCTGGCAAGATTTTTTGTAGGATCCTAGACTGAGAGTAAATCAGTTCTAATTGTTGGGCCCTAAAAATAGCTTGCTCCTCAGAATAGACTCTGGACATGGAGACATCCGTAGAGATTTCAGGTTGTAAAGATTTCAAAAACCATTCGAGATGGTATTCCGGAGGGATTTCAGCTTTAATGAGCCTCTTTCTCCGTCTCCATTCCTGAATATGGTAAGAAATGTGAGTCATCATGTCCTGACGAAAAGTGGCCAGAAGTTCAGTTCCGACATCATAATGGATAGGCAACTGGAAATGATTTAAGAAAATATTAGCTAAGTCAGCAAAAGATGTAAAGCTGACCCCTGGCAACTCTATATACCACTTGGCCACATTACCAGTCAAGGTGCATTGAAAAAGTCTCAACCTAACCGAGTCATCAATAAGGGAGTTCGATGAGCACCACAAATGGAATGTGGTTACATGGTCGCTTGGGTCTTCACCACCCTTCCCTTTGAATTTTGAAATGTCTGAAGGGATTTTGGTTGGGACCAAAGGCCAGGCTGGGTTTTATTTGATTGGATCGTTTGTTAATTTCGTGAGATCTGGCAAGTTCAAAGTTGCCAGAAAAGGAAGCCTAGGAGGACCTTGGGGGTTCCACCCTGACTGGGCGGAGCTCCCAAAGTTCTGAAAAGATTGGCCTAGATTTTGAAAGGCACCAGGCTGCCCAAAGTATCTAGTAGAACCAGCTGAACCAAAAGGCAAGCCTTGTGATCCAGTGAAACTCGGAGTTTGACCAACTCCGGCCGCAAAACCTCCATAACCGGTGAAGCTTCCTCCTAAAGGATTATAAGGAGTCGATAACCCCTGATAAGGATTCCAAGCAGAAGCTAAGGGAGGAATACTTCGAAACGAACTAACTGTGGAGTATGGCCCATTCCCTTGTTGGTCGAAAAATGGATTCCCAGTTCCCATGCCACTAACCGCAGGGTTAGTCCAACCTTGGAAAGGATTGCTGCTTTTTCCTGTAGAATAAAAAGGCATAGATCCTACTGTCAGGTTGGAATGTGGTATATGACCACTTCCGAAAGGAAAACCATAGAATGAAGTCGATCCACCCATCATGGATGTTGAGGCACTAAACGAAACTAATGGAATACCCTGTGAATGGGTGCCAAACAGAAAAAATCCAGAACTAAAAGCATTGGTTTGGGAATTTCCACTTGTAGAAGGAATGGAGGTAGACCCAACTAAGGATGTGCTAGCAAAAGATCCAAATAAAGAAGCAGAGGGGATGGGAATCGTTCCTCCCCCTTGTACTGATGTTGGAGTCTGCATAGTTGTAGCACTTGTAGTAGAAGCCATGCTTCTAGTGGTGGTCATTGATGGTAAGTGCATAATGTGACCTGGACTTGACAGTCTATGCGTCGGAGTCCTAACGTATCATAATACTTCTCGATAACTAGAAGGTAGGGGATAATTCGGAGCCGCTAACGACTCTGGGAGTTCTTCTACCTCTATGTTATCCTCCGTCTGAAAGAGAACTCGAGAAAGAACTGGAGTGTTCCTCTCTTGTTCTGTGGAAGTACCAGACCTATTCTGAACACTAATGCCCCCGAGAGGAGGATCAATCCCTGATGCGTCAGCTACCATGGAATGAAACCCACCGACATTATTACTTCTGTGCCTTCTAGGAGAAGGCTCTAAACTTGGTGGTGAAAGACCACGAAGTCTTCGAGACAGTCTAGGTGATCGGTCAGCCACTTTGAATTTTTTATTAAGATCTAGATAAAAACTCAAAAAATTGAAAGCTAGGCCAGCTAGGAGCACAGAGCACACACTAAAAAGTCCCTAAAATATATTAGCCAGTCAAACAACTTTCGAGTATTTCCGCTCCGAGTGATGAGGACCGAACACCAAAATACAAGAAAGTGAAGTAAGGGGCCTGGGATAATGATGGCCCAGTCCTATCAATAAAGGTAACAGAGGAAGTTACGCTGACCTCCTAATAATAGCCTGTGCCGGTGCAAGCCCCCAAGCTTCACAAGGGTGCCCTCCAGTAGTACTGTTGAGAGTGATACAACGTCGACCTCAGGTGCCACGGGATTCCCCTCCACAGCCACCTTTGTAGATCCCTAGGAGTAGCAACTAAGGTTACCAACTTGTGTCAGAAGCCAGACGGAACAGTCTTTAGGTAAGATCCGACAAGTAGGAGAGGAGGTATCTCTCTTCCCTGTCTTCAAAAACCCTCGTGCTTAACTCCCAGATCCAGAGCTTTCCTGGTCTCCCTAACGCTATTGGATTTTCACTCACTATTCAGACTCCTATGTTTGACAGTTTAAATGGCCTTGGAGAGTTATCTCTCCACTCGCTTGATCCAAGGCCCTAAAATATCCTAAAACTTGTTGGTGTGTCTAACTTGACAATTATAAAAAGTTCTAGTATATTTTAATTAGTTCTTGTTTTTAAATAGGCTGTTCTTTAAGTCAAGGGATAAGCGGAAGTGAAACTAGTGGTGTTTTGATGCAAAAGAAATTAATAAAAACCAAACTATATGCAAATGCACTTGTTTTCGTTTTTCGATGAAAGAAATTTCTACTAGGTTCAGAGGAACTTCAAAGAAAGCAACAAATTTTTCTTTTCTTTTCTTTTACTCACGCTTCACACTAAAAAATTAACAAAACTATGGATGCCTAAAAAGATGCACAAATTTATCCTAATGCAACAAGTACATGCTGATGCAAAACTCAAAACTACTCTTAAATGAAGAAATGAAAGTTACTTGTTTATCAATTTTTAATTTTCCACTTAAAATGTTTAGATAGAATATAAGTTGTTGATGCTCATTTCATCCAAACACTAAAAGCAAGTTTCAAGACAAACAAAAACACACTTTCACTCATAAAAAGGAAACTAAATCAAAACCAAGTTCAAGAAAGCAAGACCAAGTTTCAAGAAGTTTTCTTCAAAAGCAAAACAAAAATGACTTTTCAAAAGTGCTCTAAACAAGACTGAAACTTTATGATCGAAGAATAGGCAATGAAACACTTTGTGAGTTTGCAACACAAAACAAGTGAGAACTCAACAAAAATGTGTTTCAAAATGCTCTTAACAATCAAAAAGCAGCAACAAGAGCTTGGCAATAAAGACCAAAAGATTGAAAAGACAACTTTCAAGAAAGTGTGAACCAACAACTTTCGGAAAGCAAGAAAAGCAGATGGTCATAAAGATACAATTTTGACATGCAAACCAAAAAGTCACCAAAACAAAACTTGACACAAAGATTGAAATCAATCTTTCTACCCTGAAAACACAGAGCAGCCAAGATTCCTAGCAAGAAATCTTGTGTGCTTAAGCAAAAATGATGACGTTTGCAAGAAAAACAAATAAGACCAACACTTTCCACAATCAGAGAGAATTTGAAATCAGATACTTGCTGTAAAACTAAAGACTGACACAGAAAAGTAACTGTTCAGGACTGAACTAGACCAATAGACAGACCTTCAGAAACAAAACGATTTGAAAAATCTTGAAAATTACAAGATATACGCGACTGTATTGATGTACAACTGCGTGTATATGTGACTAAGCCTAAGGAAACCTGCGTATACGCGGGTTAACTTAAGGAAACATGCATATATATGCCTCTGTAAACATGAAAAACGATGTTTATAAAAGATTTCAAGAAAAACAAGAAACAGTCTGAAGAAACTGATCAAACTTACAATTCAAGTTCCTACAGGAACAAACTACATAGTAACAACAAGCAAACAGATAGTTGAGCCCTGATTGGCTTGAATAAACCCAAACTAGGAACAACAATACTGTTGTCCATAGTGGAGTCGCCAATTCTATTAACAGATAAATTCCCCTAGGGTCTTGGGTTGATACCCTAGCAGATCGGAGGTTATCTATACAGAGAAACACACATTCCCTACAACCATAATGCTAATATAAGCAACTATACGATAAGGGGCGTACCTGGGGGTCCTTCGTTTGAGAAGATCCTGCCAGGGTCCAAACCCTCTTGGGGTTCCTTTTGCTCCTTCAACCTGCAAAACAATCAATTCAAGAAAGTGCAGCAGTATATGGACTAAACATCATAAAGAAATCATCTTCATAATATATTGAAAGGTAGTTAGTTATGCAATTAAACAACCATTCATATATGAATCATAACATGGATATCATAAACATGAAGAAGCTTTATATTAGGAACAAAGACAAGTGTTTCTTTTATTATAGACAAATAAAGTACATAAAGGAATAATTTCACCTGATTCATCCTTTTGCAGGCTCCAAGCGGAACTGTCCTCCAGATTCGTCCTGTCTCAAGCCTTTAACAAACTCCTTCCATGACTTACTCCATGGTATTTCAAGTAGTAGATAGACATCATCACACAAGGAAACAAGGGTTTCCTGTAAATGGGGGAAGTGCAGGAGGCACTAGGATCTTCAGCCCTGGTCAGGGAAATCTCAACATAGTAACCTTTCTCTCTCTTCTCTCCTCCCTTAGGCCTTCCCATTGAAGCCTTTTTATACTTCTGCCAAAGTAGTTTTTTTTAGTTGGGAATTCGTTGGGAACAGTTGGGCCACGGCCACTAATAGGTAATCAACAGGTGAAACTTGTGATCTCCACCTGAAATTAAGAAGATTTACTTTTTTTAAGTGTTTTAAGACATATACGTGGGTTGGGTATACACAGACCTGCATACACACGCATTTAGCTCAGGGCAATGTCACCTATAGGGAATAAAACACTGTTTTTTAAATTTTGGACTAGGTCTGGAAGGAGGGGTTTCCCTAGGCCATGAGTGCAGCATCACAAACATCAAGAGTGAGCTTTGGAGCTATAACACTACATGTCGAACTATAAGTGGAATCAGGTGAGCTTCACTAATACTCCGCTCAAAATCCCACTTGTAATTTTAAATCTGCCCTTCGTACGCCTCGCGGACCCGCTGGAACTATAAAACACAATATATAGTTTTTCGGGTCTGTCATTGCAAATCGCAATCGGCAGAACCAATATATATGCATTTGGCGCTTCGTGGACCCACCAGACTTTTAAATATAATATATATATTTTAGGTCCAGATCTTTAACACTTTATCAATTGTTTCTTTTGTGATTTCGATACACAATGTGCTTTGCGATATATATATATATATATATATATATATATATATATATATACACACACACACACACATATACATATACACACGTATAGATTCATATAACCATTGGCTTAATCCTTGGCCATACCGGGGCCGATTATTTTATTTTTACTTATTCCTTTACAAAGAAAACATACCCAATATACCATTATTACTCCTTCCTCTTTCTTTTATCTATTTTTGAAATATTTTCAAGTTCTTGTATGAAAAATGAATACCACAGGAAACAAAAATTCATGTTACAACATACGTCACAACCTCGATGTTATCAAAACTCATCAACTGGATGCCGCAGAGCTCGTTCCTCACATCAAACTTGCAGCTATGGCATTCCACATCACATCTAGGAGCAGTCGGCACATTCAACTCAGTTTTTTTGGGGTAAGCCCGCTTTCCATGACTTGTGTTTCATTTTTGTCACTTTTTGTGATTTCTTTTGTATGAGTATTGTTTGCTTGTTTTCTTTGAGTGCTTGCTGTCGTTTACATGTATAGTAGCTTGTCCTAGCATTGTTTTCATTTTCGTTGCTATCTCACTGCTATCGCATGCATGAAATTGTTTTTCACGAATGATCGTCGATTCAGCGACTCGCTTCACCCACATGCATGTTGATCTGTTTACTGAATATTTCATTCATGTTTGCATGCACTATCAGTCACTTCTACTTTCACTAAGTGTCGCCATGCATCCACTGCCATATTTTCTTTCATTCGCCCGTCGGTGAGTCCGACCAACCTTGGCCCGGAGTCTGCCTCACCAAACAACATTGCACAATATTGAGAGGGAAGGCTCTGCCTTCCTCTCCAAAAATATGCATTTATGCCCAACAGCTATTCCCCAGGCTTGCTTTGCGCAATCCTGAGGGACAGTGGCTGCTGGCCAAGAAAATTGCGTAATGCAGTCACTAAGCCTGCAGCCATTGCCAGCTGAGATTACGTATTGCGCAATTCTAGCTATCAGTAGCCAGACTGGACTGTGCATTGCGTAATTCTAGTAGTCAGCCAGTCTCCCAGCAACCTAGACTATGCCTTTTGCAATCTTGGCAGTCAGTCTCCCGACCTCCTAGCCGAAATTGCGCAACCTTCATGATCAGTCACAAAGGTACGTTGAAAGTCAATTCTCCAGTTCATTTTGGTTTTCAACTGACAGATTTCTTGCCATGAGTGTTTCCATGTCTCCAAGTATTGGAGGTTTCCATCTGCCTCTTAGTAGTGCAGGTATAATGGTTCCCAAGAGGACAGAGTCAAAGACACCATTCAGAGCACTCCTGGAGATGCAGTTGATCAAATGTCTATGAGCTTGCCTACTCACGAAGATATAAAGTTGTTCGTAGACAAGAACATCAAGATATCACAGTGAGCAGCATCATGAACAACAGCTGAAGGCAACATACCGAACGCAACGAATGCAATAGACACAATGAACGCAACGAGTGCAGCAAATGTAGTGAACACAACAAATGCAGCGAATGCAGTGAATGCAGCAAATGCAAGAGGAAGATTGTTGACAACACAGAGGTGGAACAAAGTTGCAAGATCAAGTATATCCACTGATGATGAAAGAAACTTTTGAGACTTAGGCTATGAGGTGACAATGTGACATGAAGATTGTGTGAAGACAGAGAATGGAACAAAGAAGGAGTTACATGTGATGAAGCAGCAACTCAAGGAAGAATATGAACCTGCATAAATAGACAAATAAGTTGCAGCAGGAACAGGAACAACAATGGGAGCAACATGCACTCACGGATGAAACTGTGCCCGCACAAGTTAAATATCCATCCTAGTAGCTGGCATGGAGCAAACATGGTGAGCAGTTTTATTGATCGCATGCAAGGGATTCAGCAGCATGCATGTCATTGTGCACACACATGCAATCCAACCCATTCAGCACACTCACCAAGGCAAAGACAAGAAGCAAGTCCAACTAGAGCTGAACATGTACTTCGGCAAGTTGATGTGCATGACCACTAGTACACACTTGAAGATCAACACAGACACTATGCATCAATGTGTTGTCGGTTCAGCCACACCCAAGCACACCATGCACATATTAACAGATGAGTTGGATTAAGGAGCCGAACCAATGCACCAGTTGCAACGGAGGCAAGAGTTCACTTCAGCAAGATGTCACCATGAAGTGCATGCACACCATCATGGATGACGAAGCTTGGCATCAACTCACCACCTTCACCATTGCAAGCATGCCAAAGAGTTGGTCTCATCACAACAGACCAAGTGTCAGTGATGTCTTGCATGGCTTTCTCAAGCCATGTTGTCTCACATGAGGACATGTGCATTGTAATATAATGTCATGTCAAATGTAAGTCAAGTGTCAATAGTTGGATGTAATAGTCATAGAGTAGATGAAGAGTCATGAGGGTAGATGAACTGTCACAAAGGGGAATGTCAGGGGTCACCCCACCCTTTGCTATATATATTCCCTCATAACTCATTGTATAGGCTTTTGGTTAGCCAAGCTTCTGATAAGACTATCTTGGAGAAAGCTTGGACATTATTGTAATGCGCCCTGGCTTCTTCACTGCACGGAGCTAGTTCATCTCTTTGGAGGAGCAGGAGGATGTGGCTGTAATGCTTCACTGTTGGGGCTAGCAGGTTTACATGGATGTATTGTATGATTGGGACTTACACTTCTTTATATGTTGGGTATGGAATCCCCCCACAGCATGCTTTGGGGCTCAAAGCCCAAGTTTTGGTCAAATGTATTGTAAGATTCCATGAATTACGGGCACAGATTGCGAAGTATAGGTTGAGTCATAGGGTTGTCCGCCCTAAGTATTGTAAAGTAATGTCATGTCGGCCTACACATGGACCACAGACTATGGGATTGTATAAATTAGAGCGAGGCTCTAAGTTGTAAAGATAGCTAGGAAGGAATGAGAGAATTAGGATGAATACGCATGTTTCGAGCATAGAGTAAGAGTTTAAGTGTATTGGGTTGTAGTAGTAGGAAGAGGCTCTACAGCTGAGTGTGCAAAGGTCTAGTAGAGTCCGCAGCTGAGTGCGCGAACCCCTGTAGCCGAGTGCGCAGGGCAGTGTCGAGTCTATAATCTTGATCGAAGAATAATAAAGAGAAGTCAATTCCTATTTCTGTGTATTTGCTTCTGTATTGCCTTCTTTACATTTAGACTGTTCTGTTTATCACACGCACTAATATTATTGCTAGATATGCTTTTAATAATCACTAGTATTACACAAATAAGTTGAGTAATTAGGTAATAACATATTAAATAGCAAGGAACTTGGGTATTGTATGGGTCGTGCCCCGAGTAGGGCTGCGCGGAAGTAGCATCACAGGTTGCGAGGGACTAACAGGTGTGCATAGCAATGTGCATGCAGGGTCAAACCGCGGACCTCTAGAAGCTCATCAGACATTCCCAGGGTGCGGAAACCTAGTTCTAGCACTCTCCCATACTACTTCATGTGAGACCTCAGTCCGCTCTCCGCGGACTGTTGCCGAAAGGGCCAGTAGTACTGGGATTTTCTTTGCTAAATCACCTCTGAACCTGGGTCAGCCCCATACAAGCCAACAAATGGTTTTGTTGCTGTTGGCTTAGTGGGGCCTGACTCAGGTTTAGAGGTGATTTAGCCAAGAAAATCCTGATACTACTGGCCCTTTCAGCAACAGTCCGCGGAGCGCGGACTGAGGTCTCACCTAAAGTAGTATGGGAGGGTGCTAGAACCAAGTTTCTGCACCCTTGGGATGTCTAATGGGCTTCTGGAGGTCCACTGTCTGACCTATCGCTGCGCACACTTGCGATCCCTTCGTGACCTGTAGTGCAGCTTCCGCTTAGCCCTGCTCATGGCGCGACTCATATAATACCCAAGCTTCTTGCTTATTAACCGATTACTTGGTTTATGTGTGCCAAATTTATTGTTATTACAACATATTCATCAACCATAATAGTACGCGCAATACATAAAAAAATACAACAATAAAGAAGATAATGCACTGCAAATACACAAGAATATGAATCAACTTCTCTTCTATTAATTTCCAATCTTGCTTACAACCTCGACACTGCCCTGCGCACTCAGCTGCAGGGGTCTGTGCACTCAGCTGTGGACTCTACTAGGCCTCTACACACTCAGCTACAGAGCCTCTTCCTACTACTACAACCCAAGGCACTTAGACTTCTACTCTAAACTCGAACCATTCCTTCGCTATTTGTCCTATCATCGACTCCCTTTACAACTTAGAACCTCGCTCTATTTATACAATCCCATCATCCCTAGACCATGGGTAGGTTGACACACTAATTTACAATACAATGCTTAGGGTGGGCAACCCTATGACTCAATTGTACACTTTGCACTCCACGCCCGCAATTTGTGGATTTCTAAACCATCTTTGACCAAAACTTGGGCTTTGAGCCCAAAAACCTGTTGTGGGGGGATTCCATGCCCAACAGGCCCACAACACAATCATCATGACTCATCCCGAGTCACTCTGCTAGTGCGGTGATCTTGGCACGGGGCCCCTCCAACCATTCCTTCGCTTCCCTAAGGTCCACGGTGGATTGATCTTCAGTTTGCTGGATCTGCTCCACTCTCTCAGCTGAAGTCTCACTATCAAGGGTAACTCCCTATCTTAAGGCATGCATCACCTTCATTTGTGTGAGCTTTCCTTCGATGTCTGCAGTGATGAGGAAGGCCTCATCAATCCAAGGCTAGACACATGCTTTAAGGATTACCTCTTTCTGTCACGTGACATCCACCTGTTCCTTCACTGCCTTTTCCTGTTGTAGCTTTGCAAGCCGCTGGGTCAGGACAACTATCTGCGTCATTCCGTGCACACTGTCATACTGAACTTGAAGCTCCCATGCCTCTGTTTCCAGGCGTTGTATGTTGGGGTCCTGTTGTAATGAAGTGAGGACTGCGTAGGATTCTTCTAACATATTGGTGCAGTTCTGTATTACGTGTCCTATTTCCTCCAGCCCTTTCTGAATAGCACCAGTGCATTGTTCCCTAACTTTCGGGGGCATAGATGACTACACCTTTAATCGCAGTTTGGCAATCTAAAGATTGAGGTCCAACTATATCCTCGTTGCTTCCTTCGTTTCCTCGCGAAATCCAATCGTCAATTAGTGGATCCACTCTGCTACTAGTAGCTCTATCAGGACGGCCAATTCTGAGATGTTTCTACACTCATGGTCTACTGCGTACTCCAGTCCTTAAGTCTGCGCAACTAGTTCATCACACTGCCGGCTGAGCTGTTCCATATTGATCTTTTGTTTGCTCAATACCTATAGTGCGCGGCCTTCTCTAGCGTGGAGCTCGGCTGTGATCCCATCCTGTAACTGGTACAGGGTTTCTCGTGAAAGGGCAACCAAGTTTAAGCCCAGTCCCTTAATCCTACCACCATAGCTCGGTCAACTTCATTTGTTGCTGCTAACGTGCCCTCAGGGAACACAAAAGTATTGGTCATTCAGGTGTGCAACATCTATTCCGCCTCTAATGTATCGACTGTGACATATGGGGCCATCATTCTTGTTTGTGGGCTTTGCACGTGGAGTCCCTGTAGTTGCGCGCTTAATGTCCCCAACACAGTTTTCTTCTCCATTGGAACCTCTTGGAGTGCATCCTTAGTGAAATCGCAAACCATTTTTCCCATGTCAAAAAGATCACCTTCTGTAAGTGTGATTGGATCGATGGACATCTTTGATGCCTTAACCTTCTTTTTGGGGACCGATTTCTCAGGGACGCATGGTCGTTTCAACTGTTGCGAGGTGCTTTCTGGGTCCGCATGCTCTTCAACCAGGTCTATGTCCTCATCCCCCTACCCTCTGGACATGTCAAGGCCCTCCTCGGCCTTTTTAGTTGGCGCTATTGTTGTTTCTGCTATCTGCGGTGCTGCTGCTTCATCGATCGACTTCTGTTGTGCGGCTGCCTCTGCTGCTGCTTTTTCCTGGCACTGCTTTTCAGCCAGCTACACGATGCACATATTGGTGTCCTTCTTCCTTTGCTGAGCTATGGCTCTTTCCATTCCTACCAAGTTCGGGGCATGCCACTCCAGAGGCCATGTTTCCAACGCCGTGAAGATGGCATTGTCAGTAGCAATGAATGGGAGCTTCATCCATGCCTTTACCGGATACTTCCACGTCTGGACATAAATATTGTGAATGTCTGCTTTAAACTCTGCAAAGCTCTGCAGAATGGCGTACACTATGGGAGACAACTGTGGTCTTCTATTGATTGACATCCAGATGCTGGCCTCCATTAGCACCCAAAAAACCTTGGTGGCGGGAATCCTCTTTGCATATTTAGTGGCACAGAGTGAGGCGTACTTCATAGCCTCAGGTATGTCTTGGTCGATATCTGGGAACGGGTTATCTTTCGGTAGTTTACCTTCTATAAAAAATATAGATAAGAGCAACCATGCATAGTGGAAGGTCTTATCCTACTCTTGGGCCTCCTTGCAGTTTGTCAAAAATTCCTCACAGAGGAACTTTGCCCAGTTGAACTGGACCCCCTCTATGCACTATTCGGCTAGCGCAATCACAGATGCTGGTACTTCATCGGCACGACACTTCCGCATTAATTTTCCAGCCAGGAGCTGGATGGTTACGCGAACACCTTTGTCCTTGATACTAGTAATTGCATAGCCTCGCTTCTTCTTTTCCAGCTTGTATTTGGTTTTCATGGCTTCTGCGAGAGCCAAATCGCTGCTTTTTCCTGCCATCATTGCGGGGTCCTTCCCCTTATAGGGAAGTCGATAATTCCAGTGAATAAGCTCCGCCGTGATGGGAATAGGCTCCTCTAGCCATAGATACCCATCATCCACCAGGCACAGCAGCTTCCTGATGACAAAAATGATGATGGGTGTGCGGTGAAAGTGGGGTATCCATCATAGATGAAGTAACATGGCCTTCTCCACACCGCGCAACCATTTTCATGGCTCGAGTGTAGTTAATTTCCCCTCTGAATTTTTCTTCATCAAGTTCTCCATCACTAGGTGTGGAAACTTCTCACTATCTGTGAGGTCTTAATCTTCGAACCTCAGGGTAGGCACTTGGTCTAGGAGCAGACCTTCAAAAGTAATGTCATTGGGGAGGAGCGGGATCTGGAATGCACTCTTCGTAGCCTCCAGGTTTTTGGGCGCCCTAACTTTCCCTTTCCACGGAGGGATGTACATGGGTAACTTCGTTGCGGAAGGCATTGGTGGGATGTCCTCCTCCACATCGTCTTGCGCCTCTGTGTGATCAATTAGAGCCTGTAAATCCTCCTCCTCTTCATCTGATTCAATGGTGATGACCTTGCCTTTTCCTTCCATTGATATCTTGCTGAACCACGGGTTTCTTGGGGACACCTGGATTGGTCCCATAGTTTGCTTATATTTCTTTGTTCATGGCATCCACAGTGATTTTGGGACTTTTGGTGCAACCGCCGCATCTCTGGGCTCCTCAGTGGTATCTTCGGCAAATTTCACACCTGGCTTGGTTGCAGTCATCGTGTTTGCACGAGATAGGTTTTGTCGCGTACTCAAGGATGGTAAGATTTCTCGGCGCTTAATACTCTGCAATTGCTCAAATCCCAAAAAACTAAGTGTTGTCTCGTAGTTAGTCCTTGGAGTTTTACAGCATTTTTTGAATCTGAATTTGATCGTTCCCCCCATTTCTGAGTCATTAATCCATCCTTGGTGGTAGATCCTCCCAAATCTAGCCCTTAATTCATGCCTTAATTACCCGTCGCCTGCTCTGTTTTGCCATAAATTGGACATCTCTTCATGAACAATGATGTCAACGGTTACTTCCCAGTTAATCCGTGCAACAACGCAGCTCCCAGTGCGCGGGCGTGGACCTTGTACCATGCTGATTCTGTGCACACCTTCCTCACTGCGCAGTTTCCAAACAGAGTCTTTTAGAGTCTCGCGCTTTCTTTCAACTGTCTGGAGCGTTGAGACTATGCTCCCTACGGCTAATCAAGTGGTCACACCATCGGTGTGAGACTCCAATTTTCCTTCCAGTCTAGTTTGTGGACACTCCTCAATTGCCCTCACGACGGCTGGCGTAGCGCATTATACCCCATGTGGTGCGCTCCCCTTTGTACTGTGTTTGGTAAGGTGCAGTCTCAGCCATGGTAGTAGAGTCATGAATTCTTGGCGACAATTGTCTAACACAGTGGTATGATCATTTGTATCTTACCTTATCATCCTTGGTTTATGAACAAGACATGCTTGTGTGACCCCTTTCTCCAGTATTTTTATGTCAGCATCCATCATCATGCTTTTCTTCCTCAATCATACCCGATCTTCTTAGAGTTCGCGAAGTCTAAGGTTCCCTTGTTGAATGGCCTCCTGAATCCTTATATGGTCATCCTCGCATAGCTGTGTGATTTCTTTGTCTTGGTCATCAAGCGCTGTCATCACTGCGGGGTCTATTACATGTAGATCTCTTTTGGTGTTCCCTTTAGAAACCTCAGGTTCTACTCTGTCTCGCACTTTTGGAATCACTTCCGTGCTCAGGTTTTTGCATATGGTCCTATAGGCCCACTGAACCGCTGGCACGTGCAAGTCCCAATGAGTTCGTCTCGCTTGGTAAACCTTGTTCAGTACTCCATGCACCCTATGGAATGCTTCGTCATGGAGAATTGGTAACGTGCGTCGCCTTTCCTACTACTGTGGTTTGTTTCGATGCTCTAAGCTGAGGTTGGGGTGCGCTTGTACAACATATGTCTGTACCCATCGAGAGAGGTGGGCGTGCAAGTCTTTTTCCCCATGTGATTGACTTTCATTCGAAGCTAGGTTTTTCCAAAATATCGGCACATCATCCTTTTGCATCCATGCTAGTTTTCAAAAGTTCCTTGATGTGTACCCCACCATTGTGTGGGTGTTGTGCGTAGTACCCACTTCAACGCATCGAACCGCTGCTGCTCTAGTACTGTACTTCCAAACTTTCTTAGAAATTCATCCACCTCTGACAATCCATCATATGTCGGTAGCTCCCTTGCCTCTATTGTTACACAATGCAATGACCTGATCATCATGTTGTAGTTCAGTGTTGTTACTTCGTGTAGCTGATTCTTCCATCGCTCTATCTCTTCATCTGAATCCAACGTACAGGAGCTTTTGCGCTCCCACAAAATCCTTCCATCTGCAGTTGGATTCACCCAATCTTCTCCTTGTGCAATTATCTTGTAGATACAGTCGAGATCGTCATCACTATCATCGTCGTGCACCGATTCAGTGTATCGTGCTCCTTCGGCTGGATCCAATGGTACTGCTACGCGTAGTGACTTTTTCTCAAAGACTATTTTGCACTTCTTCAGATTTATGACTCCATTCATATCGGTAGCCCATTCTATCCCTAGCAGTGCGGGATAGGGATTGCTGTCATCGACAATCTCTATCACTTCAAAATCCGCCTGCATGCTAGTGCCTTCAATATCAACTGTCACCCCTTGCAATCTTCCCATGGGAAAAATCTTCTGTTGGTTCGCCATTCGTAACTAAATAGGGGACCACTATAATGTGGGTTGGCCCATGTGTTCCCATGTTTTCTTTGAGAGTACATTCGCGTCAGAACCCAAGTCCAGGATTACCTAATCCATTTCATACTCGCCTATTTGCGCAGTCAACCTCATCTCCCTTCCTATGCGTAATGCATGCTTTCCCAGCTTTCGGAACACGTGCGGTTCTCCTAACCCTGCGCACCTAGTGATAAGTTCCTGTAGCCCTTTGACTGCCCTGTTGTCACGTAGCAATTTCATGCATGTCTCTAGAAAGGTAGTGAGCATTGAAGGATCCATCCTTGGTTCTAGTTTATACTTACTACCTGAAGTGGAGGCCTCTGTGAAACTATTCTTAGCTTCCATGAATGTCTCATTCACGTGTTCTAAATCAAACTTGGGTTCCTTTATAGGAGCCTTACAAACCCACACACTTTCTTCTGGCTGTTTTCCTTTATCATCTCTTGTTGTCATACCACTCCTGAGCATCATGTTTACATTTGGGTCTTCTTCACGCAGTTCAGACCTCATCATTTGTAAATTCTGGGTCGGAGGGGGCTGGGGTACCCCCTTTTCACGCATCTTCGCTATTAGCGAAGGACAATCTTCTGCCTCATGATCAAATTGATTACAGTACCAACATGATATCCTAGTCGGGTTTGTACAATCGCAGGCATAATGCCCTGGTCCTCCGCAATTGTAACAAATTATTTGTCCGCAACCCTTTCTTGGTCCCATTCCTCCTCGACCCCAACCGCGCCCCTAAAACCCAGCATGCACCATCCTTGCATTTGAGTCGAGGGCTCGCGTTTTGGTCTACACCCTGTAGGCAGGAGTCCGATCCATCATTAGTTCATAGCTTCAACAGGTGCATTCGTTATGGCCTACCGACCTGCAGAAATTACAAAAAAACTACTGGGATGTCTGCGTATACTTCTGAAATAGATGACAACTATCCATGGTATGTTTTCCCCCTATCTAGCAGATCATGCACCATAATGCAAACGCCACGCTTGGCCCTGCTTGTGCCTCCGGTCTTAATGGCATTGGCCCTCCTCTTGCCAAGTAGTTCACAAACACTGGACGATGATCTTTGTTGTGGCCCCGAACTTTGCATTTTATGCACCATACTTCCTCACGCGCCTCTGGCTGAGGTGACCTATCTTGTTTCAAAATCTGCATTTCTAGACATAGATTCTATAGTTGTGCATGGATCTGTTGGACTCCCAATCCAGGGTCTTGTATAGGGGTCTCATGCAACCTCATAGCCATCTCCAATGCTTCAGCCTAGGTGGAAAGTTTTTGTTGTGATAGCGTCGTCCTTAAATGTGGCGTAAGTGAGGCCACAAACCATGCTCGATGCTGTGCATCCATCAACATCATGTTGGCTTCGTGTATCATACTTTTCAGCCTTTGGTCTAGATCCCAGGGGGTCTGGCCCAGGAGCATCGCGATATCTTTAAACCCGATGATTGATTGTGTCTCTGACTTTGGCCTCCTAAACTCCCTGTTCAACGCAGTATAGATCTCTACAATTCCTGCATTCAGGTGGTCGTTAGAATGCTTGATATACCACGTTAATGTGCAATCCTGCAGTGTGCTCACCAGCATAGCCTTTTTAATATTATCATCCACAACATCCTGTGCTTCCCATACTGCTCTTACCACGAACCAGAATTGGTCGGGGTCTTCATTTCCTACTCCTTTGAACACTGGTAGTTTGATTGCACTTGCCATACTGAACTACAGAGGTGGCGGAGGTGGAGTGGGTGGAGATGGAGGTGAGGGGGGTGAAGTGGGTGGTGGTGGTGTGTGGGGGTGGTAAATACGGAAGTCACTGCCTTATCAAATTGACCGCTCTTCCTGGAGAAACCTTCACGAGCTCTTCCTTGCTCTCCGCGAGGGTGAAATTAAGGGACTATTTTATAATTCTTCACTCCTTCTGCTTCTGTAGATCTTTCCACTCCGTGTAGTCCCAAACATTAACTTATTCGCATAGCCTGGTTTTCACACAATAGCATCTTAATCCAAGTGTTCAATGATTTAACGTACTTACCTTACGGTCCCTTGAGAAAATGTTGCTCTTCCTCGTTGTAGCTGATGGTCATGTCTACCGCGAACTCAGTGATAAATCCTCCTATTATCTAGTCGAGCCAGTGGTCCACAGCTTGTGCTATCTTATCTTCTGAGGCTTCTAGTCTGCGCACTAGTTCCAGAGTCCACACTATTGGTTTTTCGAGCCTACACCTTCCCTGCTAATATTGTGATCCACTCGTATAGCTCAGATGGAAAAGATGCAAAGAAAATTTTGTGGATTTAGTGTACAAGTAGCGATCCAGCCACTACCCCTTAGATACTCGCAGGTTTCTGTTTCCCTGTGCTACAAACTCGAGAATCTTCTCGTCCAACCACTCTTCAATTTCTTTCTTTGTAGGGTTCTAGTGGCACGACATTAGACATCCTTTATGCAGATCCCAATCTCGGTAACGGAACCATTTGTTGGCTTAGTGGGGCCTGACCCAGGTTCAGAGGTGATTTAGCTAAGCAAATCTTGGTACGATGGCCCTTTCAGCAACAGTCCATGGAGTGCGGACTGAGGTCTCTCCCGAAGTAGTATGGGAGGGTGCTAGAACTAGGTTTCCACACCCTTGGGATGTCTGATGGGCTTTTGGAGGTCTGCGGTTTGACATATCGCTGCGTTCACTTGCGATCCCTTCGTGACCTGCGGTGCGGCTTCCGCGCAGCCCTGCTCGGGGCACGACTCGTATAATACCAAATATTCTTTCTTATTAACCAATTACTTGGCTTATGTGTGCTATATTTATTGTTATGACATCATATTGATCAACCATAACAGTACACGCAATACATAAACGAATACAACAATAAAGAAGATAATGCACTGCAAATACACAGGAATATGAATCAACTTGTCTTTTATTAATTTCCAATCTTGCTTATAACCTCGACATCGCCTTGTGCACTCAACTGCAGGGGTCCGCACACTCAGTTGCAGACTCTACTAGGCCTCTGTGTACTCAGGTGCAGAACCTCTTCTTACTACTACAACCCAAGGCACTTAGACTTCTACTCTAAGCTCGAACCATTCCTTCGCTATTTTAACTATCATCGACTCCCTTTACAGCTTAGAGCCTCGCTCTATTTATACAATCCTAGTAGGCCGAATTTACACTAATTTACAATACAATGCTTAGGGCGAACAACCCTATGACTCAATTGTACACTTCATGCTCTGCGCTCGCAATTTGCGGATTTCTACACCATATTTGACCAAAACTTGGGCTTTGAGCCCCAAAACCTGCTGTGGGGGGATTCCATGCCCAAGAATTGTCGAAACTGGGATCTGCATAAGGGACATCTGGTGTCATGCCATTGGAATCCAACAAAGAAAGAAATTGAAGAGTGGTTGGATAAGAAGATTCACGAGTTCACGGCACAGGAAAATAGAAATCCGCGAGTAACTAAAGAGTAGTGGTTGGAGCGCTACTTGGATACAGAAATCCACGAAATTTTCTTTGCATCCTTTCCTTCTTAGTTGTATGAGTGGATCATGAAGCTAGCAGACAATCAGGGAAGGTGTAGGCTCGACAAACCAATCGTGTGGACTCTGGAATTAGTGTGTAGACTAGAAGCATCAGGAGATAAGATTGCACGAGCTGTCGACCATTGGCTTGATCGAATTATAGGAGGATTTATCACTGAGTTCGTGGTAGATACGACCATCAGCTACAGTGAGGTGGAGCAATGTTTCCTCAAGGGACTGTGAGGTAAGTATATTAAATAGTTGAACACTTGGATTAGGATACTATTGTGTGAAAAGTGGGTTATGCGAATAAATTAATGTTTGGGAGAACGTGAAGTGGGAAGATCTACAAAAGCGGAAGTAGTGAAGAGTTGGAAACCAATCCCTTAATTTCCCCTTCGCGGGAAAGTGAGGAAGAGCTCACGAAATTTTCTTCGAGAGGCGCAATCAGTTTGATAAAGCAGTGCATTCCGCGTTTACCACCTCCACCCGCACCGCCACCTGTCTCACCCTCCTCACCTCCATCTCCACCCACCCCACCTCCGCCACCACCACATTTCAGTATGGCGAGCATGATCAAACTACCGATATTCATATGAGTAGGGAATGAAAATCCGAACCAATTCTAGTTCGTAGTAAGAGCGGTATGGTAAGCACAAGGTGTCATGGATGACAATATCAGGAAGGCTACGCTGGTAAGCGTGTTGCAGGATCGCGCGTTAACACGGTACATCAAGCATTATAATGACCATCTAAATGCAAGAATCGCATAAATCCAAGCTGCACTGAACAGGGAATTTAGCAGGCCAAAGTCGGAAACACAATCAATCATCGGGTTTAAGGAGATCACGATGCTCCCGGGCGAGACCCCCTGGGATCTTGACCAAATACTCAAGGGTATGATGAACGAAGCGAACATGACGTTGACAGATGGACAACATCACGCATGGTTTGTAGCATCACTGACACCGTACTTAAGGACGACGCTGTCACAGAAAAAACTTTCCACCCAGGACGAAGCTTTAGAAATGGTGATGAGAATGCATGAGACCCCTATACAAGACCCTGGTTTGGGAGTCCAACAAATCCACACACGATTGCAAAAGCTATGTCTGGAAATGTAAAGTTTGAAACAAGAGAGGAACCTTTAGCCAGAGGTGCGCGAGGAGGTATGGTGCATAAAATGCAAAGGCCAAGGGCACGACAAGGACCACTGTCCAGTGTTCACGAACTACTTGGCAGGAGGAGGGCCGATGCCATTAAGACCTGAAGCACAGGCAAGGCTGAGCGTGGCATCTGTATTATTGTGCACAATCTATCAAATAGGAGGAAAACACACTATGGACAATTGTCATCTATTGCAGAAGTATACGCAGACGTCCCAACAATTGTTTTGTAACTTCTGTAGGTTGGTAGGCCATGATGAGCACACCTGCAGAAGCTATGAACCAATGATGGATTGGACCCCTACCTATAGGGTGCAGACTGAAACATGAGTCCTCAACTCAAATGCAAGAATGTCACGCGCTGGATTTCAGGGGCGCGATCGGGGTCGAGGTGGAATGGGACTAGGAAGGGGTTGCGGACAGTGAATTTGTTATAATTGCAAGGGCCAGAGCACTATGCCCGCGATTGTACAAACCCGTTGAGGACATCATGTTTGTACTATACTCAGTTTGACCATGAGGCAGAAGACTGCCCTACATTAATAGCGACACTGCGTGAAAAATGGGTGCTTCAGCCCCCTCCGACTTTGAACTTACAGATGATGAGGTCTGAACCATGCGAAGAAGACTCAAATGTAAACATGATGCTCAAGAGCGATATGACCACTGGCGATGATAAAGGTAAGTAGCCAGAAGAAAGTGCGTGGGTTCGCAAGGCTCCTACTAAGCAACCTGAATTTGATTTAGAATGCGTGAAGGAGACATTCATGGAAGCTAAGAAGAGCTTCATGGAGGCCTCCACTTCAGGTAGTAAGGATCAATTAGAACCAGGAATGGATCCTTCAATGCTCACTACCTTTCTGGAGACATGCATGAAACTGCTACATGACATCAAGGTAGTAAAAGGGATAGAGGAACTTATCACTAGGTGCGTAGGGTTAGGAGAACCGCATGTGGTCCGGAAACTTGGAAAGCATGCGTTGCGCACAGGAAGGGAAATGAGGTTGACTGTGCAAATTGGCGAGTATGAAATGGATCAGGTAATCCTAGATCTAGGATCAGACACAAATGTACTACCAAAGCAAACATGGGAATGCATGGGTAGACCTGTGCTATAGTGGTCTCCTATTTAGTTAAGAATGGCGAACCAGCAGAAGATCTTGCCCATGGGAAGATTGCAAGGGGTAACAGTAGATATTGAAGGAGCAAGTGCACAGGCGGACCTTGAAGTGATAGAGATTGTCGATGACAATAATACCTTCCCTACGCTACTAGAAATAGATTGGGCCACCGATATGAATGGAGTCATAAATCCGAAGAAGCACAAAATGGTATTTGAGAAAAAGTCACTACACGTAGTAGTACCGCTAGATCTAGCCGAAGGAGCATGATACACTGAACCGGTGCACGACGATGATAGTGATAACGATCTCGATTGTATTTACAAGATAACTGTGCGAGAAGAGGATTGGATGAATCCAACTACAAATGGAAGGATTTCGTGGGAGAGCGAAAGCTCCTGCACCTTGAATTCAGACAAAGAGATAGAGCGATGGCAAAATCGGCTACACGAAGTAACAACGCTTAATTGCAACATGATGGTTAGATCATTGTGCTACATGACAACAAAAGCAAGGGATCTGCTGACATATGACGGGTTGACAGCGGTGGATGAATTCTTGAGAAAATTTGAAAGTGCAGTACCAGAACAACAGTGGTTCGATGCACTGAAGTGGGCACTGCGCGCGATGCCCGCACGATGGTGGGGTACACATCAAGGAAATTTTGAGGACTGATGAGGATGCGAAAGGATGATGCACCTATGCTTTAGAAAACCCCATCTTAGAACTCGAGCCAGTCAGGAGCGGCAAAACGATGTGCACGCCCACCTTTCCCAGTGGGTACAGACATATGTTGTACAAATCGCACAAGCACACACCACTCCTAGAATAGAGAATCAAAACAAAATGCAGCAGCAGGAAAGGTGACGCGCTACCAATTATCCATGAAGAAGCATTTGATGGGGTTTGTGGAGTACTCAACATGGTTCACCAGGAAAGATGCATTGATTGGGACTTACGCATACTAGTCGTTCGATGGGCCTATAGGACCCTGTGCAAAACCTCGACAACGGAAATGATTTTGAAGGTGCGAAATAATGTAGAGACCTTAATTTATGAAGAGAATGCAAACAGGAATTCGCATGTAATAGCTCCCGTAGTTGTGACAGTACGCGAAGACCAGGATGAAGAAATCACACAGTTATGTGAGGTCGAACACATAGAGATTCAGGAAGCCATTCGGTGAGGGAAACTTAGACTTCATGAACTCGAAAAAGACTGGGTATGACTAAGGAAGAATAGCGTTTTAATGGATGCTGAGATCAAAAGGCTGGTAAATGAGATCAAGCAAGCAGGTCTCGTCGATCAACCAAGGATAACAAGACAAGGTGTGGATGATCATACCACTAGATTAGAAGATTGTTGCCGGGAATTTATGACTCTGCTGCCATTGCTACGACTGCACCTCACCAAACGCAATAACTAAGAACGCGTGGCACTGGTTGTCACGATGGTAATTGAGGAGTTTTCGCGGACTATACTGGAAGGCAAGTAGAAGTCTCGCATAGGTGGTGCGACCACCTGACTAGATGTAGGGAGCACAATCTTAGTGCTCCAGGTAGTTGAAAGAGAGCGTGGGACTATAAAAGAGTATGTTTGGGAGGTGCGCGATGAGGGAGGTGCGTGCAGAATCAGCATGTCACAAGGGTTCACGACTGCGCACGAGGGGTTTCACTGCCGCACGGGTAGGCAAGGAAGTGACCATTGGTGTCACTATTCATGCGAGATGTCTGATTTAAGGCAAAAGGGAGTGGGAAATGGGCATTTAAGACATGAATTAAGGACAATATTTGGGGCAATCTACCGCCAAGAAAGCATTGATGGCCTAGAATTGGGAGGAACGGTTAAATTTGAGTTTAGAAGGTGCTATAAAACTCTAGGGGCTAGCCACGAGACAACACTTGTTCACTTGAGATTTGAGCAGTTGATTAGAGCACAAAGTGTTGAGCGCCATGCAATATTCGAGCCCCGAAGTTCGTGAACTACCACAGACAATTCAAACAGGATGATAGCTACCAGGAGAGGTTTGGTCTCTGCAGACGAAACCACCGACGAGGCCACACAGAACCCCATGGTACATGATGTTCCTGGAGACACTGGGGTCGCGTTGGAAATCCAGAAATCGCCTTGGACACCGAGGCCTAAGAAAGATAAGCAGGTAGCGGGACCAGTTCACATGTCCCCAAGAAATCCACGGTTCGGTAAACTCTCAATGGAAGAAAAGGGCAAGGCTATCACCATTGAGATAGATGACAAGGAGGAGGACCTACAGGCTCTCGTCGATGAGATAGAAGAAGCAGAAGACATGGAAGAGGACATCCAGCTAGTGCACTTTGCAACAAAATTGCTCGAGTATGTCCCTCTGCGGAAAGGGAAAACTAAGATACCAAAGGACCTGGATGCCACTAAGAGCGCACTCCAGACCACACTCCTCCCCGATGGAATTGTGTTTGAGGGCTCACACCTGGGTCACATGCCCACAATGAAGTTTGAAGAGTGGGATTTCGTAGACAGCGAGAAGTTCCCACACTTAGAGATGGAGAGCCTCATGAAGCACAGCACGAAGGGGCCAATCACAACACTAGAGGCGCAAAAATGGTTGCGCGGTGTGGAGAAGGCCAGATTACTTTATCTGCTATGGATTCCACACTTTCACTTCATGCTTATAACTATTTTCGTCATCAGGCAGCTGCTTTGCCTGGTGCACGATGGGTAACTTATGGCTAGAGGAGCCTGTTCCCATCACGATGGATCTCATCCATAGAATTTCCCAGCTCCCCTGTAAGGGAAAGGACCCCGTGGCGATAGCAGGAAAAAGCAAATTTGGCACTTGTGGAGGCCATGAAGAAAAAATACAGGCTTGAGAAGAAAAAGAGGGGGTATGCAATGAACAACATCAAATATAAAGGGGTGCGCATAGCCACCCAACTCCTGGCTAGGAAGGTAATGAGAAAATGCCGCGGCAATGAGGTAATAGCGCAGGTAGTTGCACTGGCTGAAAAATGCATAGAGGGGGTCCAATTCAACTGGGTCAAGTTCCTCTGCCAAGAATTCTTGACCAACTACAAGGAAGCCCAAGAGCAAGGGAAGACCTTCCACTACGCATGGTTTCTCTTGTCCATTTTGCTGGTAATAGGAGAACTGCCCAAGGATAGTCAGTTCCCTAGCATTGAACAGGATTTACCAGAGGCCGCCACAAAGTACATGTCCCTCTGGGCTACCAGGACACAAATCGGATTCGTGAGACAAAGATCTTCTGGGTGCTCATGGAGGCAAGCATCCGAATGTGGATCAATAGACGGCCACGCCTGTCCCCCACAGTGCACAACAGTCTGTGAAGCTTTGCAGACTTCAAGGCAGACATGCATAATGTTTACATCAAGGCACATAAGGATTCGGCACAACAATGGACCAAGCTCCCCTTCATCGTCATTGATGATGTAATCTTTTTAGTGTTAGAATCATGGCCCCACGAGTGGCATGCCCCAGATTTAGCAGAGCTAGATAGGACAACAACACATAAACAGAAGGATGAGGCCAAGTTGCACGTCACGAAGTTGGCTAAGAAGAAGCACAATGAAAAAGCGGCCGCAGAGGTAAGGGCTATCCACGAGGCAATAAGGGCAGCCGCGGAATAGGCAAAGGTCGACGAAGTACCAGCAATAGTGCAGGCAACAAGGGCCACCACAACACAGGACGAGGAGGGCCAGGACTTGTCTACAGGATAGGAAGCAAAGGACACAGACCTCATAGAAGAAGGTGCAAACTTGGGCACAACTTCCACCCAACTGAAAAGGTTGCGCGTCACAAAGAGATCGGGTCCACGAAAAAGGTCAAGGCCTCCAAATTGGCCATCGACCCGATCACGTTAATAGAAGGCAACCTCTATGACATCAGTGACATGGTTCGCGAGGTCACCAAGGAAGCGTTCCAGGAATCCATGTCAGAGCAGCAGATTGTGTTAGGGGCCCTAAGGGCATAGTTGAAGGAACTACAGGTGCAACCCCCACAGGAAGGAACCATAGCCACCTACGATGCAGTAGGCACATCAACAGTGGAGCAGATGCTATGTGCAAAGATGGCCAACACCATAGTGCTACTGGAAGGAGCACCAACAATAGAGAAAGAGGACGACAGAGCTGTGGCGGGTAGAAGCAAGGGACTTGGCCTTAATTTGGCTACCCTTCCGCGAATCACATTGTACCAACTACAGGATGGCATAACAGCAGAGCTCCGCGCTAGGGAGGGCCGCGTGATTCAGGTGATGAGTGAGTGAAAGATCAACGGAAAACAGCGCAGCCTGAAGCATGACAAACTAGTGTCACAGAACCAGCAGATCATGTAGACAGTTGATGAAGCATGCTGATGAGTCCCAGATTTGTCCATTGCCACAGACCTACCAACAGAGATGCAGATCCACTGTCTGGCAAGTGGAGTTTGAAACATGTGCAAAGAAACAATGTGTGTGCAGCTGGAGCTGAATCTCCAAATTGCTGAGCTATGGCTGAAGGCACAACCTTCCACTCCTCTGGAAGTTAGAGAGAAGTGTGTTAGCGCTATTGAAAAAGGATTGGAAGAAATTGGACGGGCAGTGCAGAACTATACCGGTATGTTGGACTAAGCCTTTGGCATCCTCAAATCCTTGTAGGAGGTCCCAAACATATAGCGCCTAGAAATAGAAGTGCGCGAGCTTCAGGAGCAGTATGATAATGTAAGGGGAAGTGCACAGATAGTCATCCTCACTCAACGGCTGGCAAAGATGCAGCAAGAAAGGCCACTAAAAGAGACGGTGGATGTTGCAACACAAAAAGAGGCACTTCTCAAAGCGCGTGTCCAGCCATGGATTGATGAGACCTTCACCATTACAACAGATATTGAGGGCAAGCTCGCACAGATGCAGGGACTCTACGCACTAAGACAAGCAGTTGATCCTCATAAAGAAGCATCAGAAGAGTGCATGCAGCAGGTCCTACAAACTATAGAATAGTGCACCGCAGACCTCCCAGCAGTACGAGACCAGTTGGAGGGGCTCCACACCAAGCTCACCCCACCAACAGAGTGACTCGGGATGAGTCACGATAATTGTGTTGGGGGTGTGTTGGGCATGGAATCCTCTCACAACATGCTTTGGGGCTCAAAGCCCAAGTTTTAGTCAAATTTATTGTAAGACTCCGTGAATTACGGGCACAGAGAGTGAAGTATAGGTTGAGTCATAGGGTTGTCCACCTTAAGTATTGTAAATTAATGTCATGTCAGCCTAACCATGGTCCATAGACTATGGGATTGTATAAATAGAGTGAGGCTCTAAGTTGTAAAGATAGCTAGGAAGGAATGAGAGAATTAGGATGAATATGCATGGTTCGAGCATAGACTAAGAGTCTATGTGTATTCGGTTGTAGTAGTAGGAAGAGGCTCTACAACTGAGTGTGCAGAGGCCTAGTAGAGTCCGCAGCTGAGTGCGCGGACCCCTACAGCTGAGTGCACAAGGTGGTGTTGAGTCTGTAATCTTGATCAAAGAATAATAAAGAGAAGCTGATTCCTATTTCTGTGTATCTACTTGTGTATTGCCTTCTTTACATTTATACTATTCTGTTTATCGTGTGCCCTAATATGATTTCTGGATATGCTACTAATAATCACTAGTCTTACACAAATAAGTTGAGTAATCAGGTAATAACAGATTAAATAGCAAGGAACTTGGGTATAGTACGGGTCGCGCCCCGAGTATGGCTGCGCGGAAGCAACATCACAAGTTGCAAGGGACTAACAGGTGTGCATAGCGATGTGCGCACAGGGTCAAACTGCAGACCTACAGAAGCTCATCAAACATCCCCACGGTGCAGAAACCTGGTTCTAGCACCCTCCCATACTACTTCGGGTGAGACCTCAGTCCGCACTCCACGAACTGTCACCGAAAGGGCCAGTAGTACTGGGATTTGCTTGGCTAAATCACCTCTGAACCTGGGTCAGGCCCATACAAGCCAACATTATATAATAAGAGCCATCATATTTTCATGCATATGTTGTTATTGTAGTTAGACTGCTCCAGTTGCTTAATAATATATGTTGTTTAACTTACGTATTTGTGTATGAACTGCTTCGTATGAAATTATATGAATCTTGTTGTAGATGTGTTGTTGGTTTAACCATCACTTTGGATTGTTAATTGATCTTCTTTCTAGCTTGTGATGTATCTTTGCTCGTGTGTTCTCCTCTCAGCTGAGTACTATTATAGGTTGCTAAGGAGTGCACTCATCTCACCCCCCATGTGTTAGAACCTCTAGTTCACCTTCCTTGACTCACTACAGCAGTCACACCCTTGCTATTGACAGAGTTATCTTACTTACCTCTGTGCGACATCATGGTCAAGGCATTACCTTACGACCCACTACTGGGAATCCTACACCAAACGGTCTGAGGTCTAATTGGGACTTCTTACCACGGAGATCCCGTTGACATGTTGGCAATTCCATCATTGTCAACAGGTAGGGAGGCTCCAAAATGAAGCTAAGGCAAAATTTTGGAGGGTGGTTGTAGCTGCTACAACACTTGGTGACACACTGGTAGAACTCCAGCTCTCTGAATGGACATTGTTTCATGAAAAGCAAGTCTAACTCCTCCTGAAGTATTGTTCAGTTCTTAGATAATATTGGTTTCCACACTAGCTTGATTACAAGACGTAGCACCTGCCATGCCCTTGGTTAGTCAGCACACATTCCAGGCCAAGCCAACACAGTTGTTTTGATTGGGGATGAGTGGTATATTGGTACACAAGCAATATGATAGTCAGAGTTTAAGTTTCATCTCTGGTGTTGCTTTGCTGCCAGTAGGCCTCAACAGTACCCCGGCGGAGTGACGAAGGAACACAAGCATCGCTCCACTGCCATCAAGCCTGGTCAATACCCTAGTAGAGT
Organism: Pinus tabuliformis; assembly: GCA_031772625.1. NCBI lineage: Eukaryota > Viridiplantae > Streptophyta > Pinopsida > Pinales > Pinaceae > Pinus > Pinus tabuliformis. The sequence continues at coordinate 1,604,340,294 of CM062804.1, forward strand.
TACTTTCAATAGATCTTTGCGTAGGAAGCCTTTATATTCTTTTTCCATATTCATTTTTTATTTTTCAAAAAATTTCACATTTTCATTTTTTTCATTTTTCATTTTTTCAAGAACTGTGCATAGCACTTATTCATTTTAGAGGCGGAAGAGGGATCCCGACTTATTGAGAGAATAAGAGGTTGTTCCTTCATATAAGTATTTATATATATACCTCTGACATACTTGTTAAGGTTTTCCCCCTCAGTTTACTCTACTTGATTGGGTTGACAAGGCTTAACCCAAAACAATTGACTAGAGTAGGTGATACTAGTTAGTGCGCAAGCGTTGTGTTTTCATCAAGGTTCACTTCGAACAGAGCATATTTTCCATTGGTGTATCATGGACCAAAGACAATAAGTTCTACATAAAGATACAAAACAATATATAACCAAGTATTGATAGTTGTACAAGTCCTCTTGTACTTTACCTTGCTTATTTCAAGAGTCGTGCATGGTTTCATGCGAAACTAACCTACGAATGTAAACAAGTAAACAAAAAAAACAAAGAGTAGAAGCAAATGTGAAAGAAAAGAAAGTAAGTAAAGCAAGTATGCAAGCAAATAAACAAAGAAAGAAAGAAGTCAAACATGCATGCAAGGAAACAAGACATAAAGCAAACACTACTCCTACTCCTAAGCTAACGGTGCATGGCCCTGATCACGTGAAGTGATATTTCCAATGTAACCACCGGTGCATTGGTTGACCCATGTTGGTGAAGGCATGATTCACGAACAAAACATTTGTATGAACCAGTGAACATGAAAGATATAACAATGAATACAAACACACTCCATGTTTAAATGTGTCCATAGAAAAGAAAAAAGTGAAAGCGCATGACATGCACTTTGTGGACCTGCCATGGTCCTATGCTTCATTACGTGTAGATGTTAAGCATATGCACTCTCTTTATTGTGACATGCAAAAAAACGTGAGGAAGATAGACAACTTACATCGCGCAAGTGTTCTTGCTGTGTAATATTTCCTCCAATGCATGAGCGAAGGGATCATGTAGTTCGAGAGGAGGAAACGAAATCTATGTGTTGGATTGATCTTCAATGTATACAGATGAGTGATGAGGAGCCTTGGGTGTTTCAAAAATTTCCTGATCTGAAATGAAACCAACCTCAGGACAGCGAGGGCCTGACATAACCATTAGCTTGGGCTGAAGTGCCTCGACAACCTGTGGGGCTTCGACTTCATTGATAGATAGATCATCATAAATGGGTGGCTTTAAAAGATCAACAACGATAGATTCCACGTCGTGATCGAATACAGGAGTTAATGGATCATGACAACTATGATAAAAAAATCAATGAGTTCATTGACATCCTCATGATCAAATAAATCAAATAGAGGGGTAGATGAGAAGCCAAAATGTTCACCCTCTGCATTTTCGGAAAAAGCAGATGAAGAATCAAGTGGATTTTCAATGAAGAATTTGTTATCTCCACTATAGAATGATGGATCAACAGCATGTGTGTTCTATGAATGATCAGCAATGGATGCATACATGGATGGATTTACACAAGGAAAATCAAAGATAGCAAAATCACCAAAGATGTTAGGAAAAAGCAAAGGAGGCACGGATAGAAGGAGGTCATCCTTCGCCGCAGGTTGATGTTCAGGTTCCCAGTCATACTCATCATAAATGACAACGCAGGTTGGTTGTGCAACACCAACTCCATTGTTGGCTTAATCCTCATTCACAAGAGCTGTAGTGTCCATAACGGAAGAGCACAAGATAGTGAAATCTGAAGGATCAGAAGAACACAAAGACGGAGGTTGAGGTAACAAATGCATGTGACAACCCATGGGCTTCGCAACCTAATCTACACGAAAATTGACAGAAGTGATGATGGGAGGATATGAAAGTTGAACAGACGTGTGTGCATGTTCTCCAACATCACTCTGCAGTGGTGGAGTTGTTTGATGAGGGGAAGGCGACAATCACTTATGACAGAGACTGTGTCCACTTGTGATTGCGCAGCTCCACCATTGAAGTATGTTGAGCAGGGTTTTAACTTCAAATTCATTTTCAGATAGAATTATTTGTGAATGAAATATTCAAATATGTCCCAAAGATATTAGACTTTCATCTAGTTTTTCAGAGCTTCAAACTGAAGTACATGGAAGCGCTGCCAAAAATCCATAGGTGATTCTTGCGAAGTCTTTCGTTGTTTTAACAGTTTTTTGCCAAGAGGTTCATGATCAAAATGATGGAAAGTCGATTCAATTAGATCACAAAACTGCTTAAGTGAGTGCATGCAATCGAGAGGCAGGTTGTGGCACCATTGTTCTGGGGATTCACGAAGTGTGTGTGAAAGCAACAAGCTGACCTTGACTTCATCAAACTCATCTGCATCCTCCAAGAATACAAGGAAGTCATGAAATTACTCAGGCCAGGCCACTTCAACTTCACCATCATATGTGAATTCTGACAAGAGATCATAAAATTCCTTCGTGATGTTGATGGGTTGAGCATTAGATAGATATCACAGAGGGAGTAATTTAATGATATCCATGACATATGTGTGAATATTCAAAATAGGATGCAAGGACTTCGTTTGTCATCTACCCTCCTTCTAGCAGCAAAAATGTTGATGGTGTTGGACCCGCCAACATGTCAGGGGATCTGCCCGGTAAGAAGTCCCAACTAGACCTTAGACCATTTAGTGTAGGAGTCCCAGCAGTGGGTATTATGGTATCACATTGACCATAGTTGCGCGCAGAGGTAAGTAAGATGTCCTTGTTGGTAGCAAGGGTGTGACCTTTGCAGCAAGTCAAGGAAGGTGCATGAAAGGTTGTAACACATGGAACAGGGGGATGAGTGTGCCCCTTAGAAACCTGTGATAGCACACAAATTGAAAGGGAACACACGAGCATAAACACATCACAAGATGGAAAGTAGGATAGCCGATGATCCAAAGTGATGGTCATACCAACAAAACATTTAGATAAGATTCATACAAACATATACAGAATAGTCCAGAAATACATGCGTAAATAACAACTACATATATCATTAGAGTAACCAAGACAACTCAACTACAATAACAACATATACATGAAACGTGCTGGCTCTATTACATTAAGAGAGTGAAAGATCCAATCATACATATAACCATGACTAACCACTAGTCTCGATAGTAGAACATTATAGTCACTACCACCTTCTCCTCCAGAGAGATGTACTAGTTGTGTACTGTGGTGAAGCCAAATCTCGTTAAAATACACTCCAAGCTTTCTCTAAGTTACACCTATAGGAAGCTTGGCTCCCAAAAGTCTATACAATGAGTTATAAGGTTCTATAAATAGCAAAGGGTGGGGTGACCCTTGACATTCCCCTTTGTGACTCTTCACCTACCATCATGACTCTCCAACTACTACATGATTGTTACATTCTACTATCGACACTTGGTCTTTCACTTTTACAACATGTTATATTACAATATGCACATGTACCCATGTGAGACCAAATAGGCTTGAGTAAGCCATGCAATACATCACTAAGACTTGGACAGTTGTGGGAAGACCAACTCTTCAACATCCTCACGCTGATCGATGGTGGTGAACTGATGCCAAGCTTGGTAGTCCATGTACTTTGTGGTGACATCCTTCTGAAAGAGAAGTCTTGTCTCTGTTGCATCTGGGTTCACTGATTTGACACCTCTATCCAACTTGTCTGATAACATGTGCATCATAGTCTTGAGTGCAACTGGACCAGTAACATACTGATGCATAGTTTCTGCGCTGATCTCCAAGTTTGTGTTGGTGGCTACACACATCAACTCATCAAAGTACATGTCTAGCTCCAGTTGGACTTGGTTCTTTGTCTTCACCTCAGTGAGTGTGCCAATGGATGGGAACGCATGCGTGCACACAATGAAATCCATGCTCCTGAACACCCGTGCATGTGAAGCCTGCAAATGGGTGATGAATTGCGAGGGTTCCTCGGAGTTCCGAATCTAACTCTGGATACATGGCTTCAAATCTACCGCTTTTGGCTTCATCATCTTTGGAAAATGTAATGGGGCTCCCTTGTACCTAATTGTACATGTTTTCATGTGATCAACAACATTGTGGATATATGATAGGATGCATGCTCTCTTGGCACAGTGTCGTTGCCAACTGTTGATATGGACAACTAAATTATGCATGGTGATGAATCTGGAATACAACGTCCACATGAATGTATCAAGAGACGATACTTCATTCAGTATCGCTCTCCTCAACTCTGCTCTCGTGGATGTTGTAACTTGTTCTCCTCCCTGCTTGGCCACTTGTAACTCCTTAGCCATGCACTCGTTCTCCGCTATCAAGAATCGAAAACTCGAGCTGGTTGCTTTGACATATTATTTGGTAGCATCGGCCAATGCTGCTGGATGCTTGCGCACATCGGACATGATCAATCATTCTTCAAACTACGAAAGAGATACATGGACATCTAGAGTAGGTGCTCTGCATGACTACAAAATATTGTGTTGTGATTCGTCAAAAGATGTGTTGTGCATCTCCACCTTTGGATTGTCTTTAAGGATCTTTGTGTCTCCTTGATCGCTTGGGACTTTCTCTACTTCCAGATATGGTGAAGCCGATGGGGTGACCTATTGGTCTTGAGGCATGAGGTCAATATCCTTATCTAACTCTGGCTGAACCATATCCGTGTCCATATGCTCTAGCATTTGTTCAATCTCTTGAGCCAAGTCCTGCTCCTGCGACTGCTCACCCTGTCTACTTTGTGCCAACTGCTTAGATGAGTCTATAACCTGTATGGGCATAGTTTCATCAATATGTTCATGTTGCGCCTCCTGCTATACCTCTTCCTGTTGTGTTTCCTTCTCTTTTCTACGCAACTCCTGTTCTTCCTTGAGCTGATGCTTCAACTCCTACAACTCCTTTTCTGTTTCCTTCATCCTCTATTTCTCTCTTTGTCTTTACGTGATCCTTTTGTCGTGTTGTCGTCTCTTCACCTCAATCTCCTAAGCTGCTTTCAACACAAGTGGATCTTCTTTGAACTTGTAGATTTTCTTTTCCTCTGCGCTGTCAACAACCTTTCTCTTTCGTCTTTCACGTGCAAGTTTTTTACACTTTGCTACTACTGATGATGCTTCCCTTTGAGATGTTGTTAACCACTCTACAACTATGATGACTGGTTCATTGAGCCTAGAGAAGTGACAACAGTATCTCCATGGGCCTTCCTCAGGTTAATGACATGCCCCGTGGATCCAAGGATGTTTCACTCTCGGATAGTGTTCCTTCACTGAGAAATGTGGGTCATACGGATTAAAACTTCTGGTGTTGAAGGTGAATCTCTTGAATTCCTCTGTCTCAGCCTCAACATGCTTGATATTCTGAATCTCATACAACCCAATCTGCAAAGGAAGAGCAGGCCAAGGTGCCTTCTTCTTCTTGTGCAGTCTTGCTGACAAACCCTGTCGAGATGTGATACGACACTTCTTGCATGACGAGCTTGTCCATGGAAAATTTCGGTAAAACATGCAGAGCCTTCTCTGTGTTGTACATCTATATGAAGGTGCCAAGGGGTGAGGCATACCAATCTACTATGTTGATCAATGCCTCCATCATTTCTTGCGACATGCAAGGTGGATCCTATTCAAATATCATTATGCACACCGTGGTGACAAAGTGGTTTGGTAACTGTATGACAACCCCACGAAAGCTGCATTCAAAGAACAACTTGCAATAAGTGTGCACAGAGGTTTTTGAAGGTGTCCATGCCCAACCCAAGCGTGGGAATTGATGACGAGCACAGACTGATCCAGTATGTAAGCAGACATGTATATCTTCACTTGCTAACCCTTGGGTGGATGTTGGGCTTCTATTACATGTTCCTTCAACCTGATAGGCAACATGTCGGACCAGTGGCAAGGTCTTCCTTTGCTCACGAGTTGATCCAACACAATCACCCAACTCTGTGGGCAGGTCTTTGTGCTCTCTTAGCTGTATAAGCGGCATGTGAAGATGAGCATGTTAGAAAATTATATATTACAGAGAAATGGAACACATAAAATATTATGAGCGGCATTGCTGCCACATTATGAACTGGGGTCCAATGCGGTGATGCCTTTGAATAAAGAAGATAATCAGGCACCACACCCGATAGACCAAGAGCTGATATGCCTTTTGCAGTATCTTCATCTTGTAAACCTATCTGGGTGTTGTCCTGAACTTGTATGGTTCCTTCACCAATCTCTTCAAGATATCTCTTGAGTTTGCACTGCTGCTGGGTCTGCTGAAGGGTTTGTCCATCGTGATCACCAACTATGGTATGTGATACATCTCCTAAAAGTCCTTCACCCTGAAGGTCGCAATTTGTGTTCCAATGACATTGCTCAACACCATGGTCTCTGGATCAGAATGCGAGACAATCTAGTGGATCATGTCCGTGCATGGAAACGTGGGATACCTGCATGAATTCCGGTACGAGCCAGACTTGTGAATGTTAACATAGACCCTACGGTCTTCCATATTTTCCAAAAATGTGCCTGAGAATGTATCATTAATGTCCTTCCATTTCATCTTGATTTCCTTGTTTATGAACAACTTGGTGTCTTCATATATGGGCAAGCTCATAGACACTTGTTGAACTGCATCTCCATTTGCACTCTCAATGTTGTCCTTTGATCCTGATCTCTTGGAGGGAATTGTACCTATATTGCTGAGAGACGGACGAACACCTATGATACCTAGAGACATAGAAACACTCATGGAAAGAAATCTCTCAGTTGAAAACCAAAAGCAACTTGAGAACTGACATGCAACATACCCGGGTGACTTATTGGGAAGATTGCGCAATTTTCACTGGGAGGCTAGGAGACTGACTGCCAAAACTGTGCAAGGAATAATCCGGGCTGTTAGGAGGCTAACTAACTATTTGAACTTCACAATGCACACTCCAACCTGGCCTACTGAGGATTGAAACTACGCAATCCGCAATTTCAATCAGCGAGGACTACAAACCAGTAAACTCCATTTGTGCAGTTTCTAGGCTAGCAAGGCACTATCTCTCATAATTGCTTAGAGAAATCCTGAAGGCTAGCGTTGGGCCAAATTTGCATAGTTTATGGGAGGAATGATGAGCCTTCACTCTCAGGAATGCGCATTTCTAGCCGGTCAAGGCAAGGTCCGAGCCAAGGCATCCGAGAACTGTCGATGGGCGACTGAAAACATGAAAGATTCTAAATACATGGTGAAGCTGAGTGCAAACAAGAGTGAATGATCATGCATGAAAACAGTGAGTGCAAGATTCAGAAAATGGGAAAACAAGCATGTGTGTGAAGTGAGTCGCCGCAACAACGACTGTTAGTGTAGAAACAATGTCATGCATGCAACAATAGTGAGATGTAAAGAAAAGCTGAAACAGTGCTTATACAAGCTAACATGCATCAAAACTACAACATGTGTTCAACAAAACCAAGCAAACAACACTCACACAAGCCAAAATAAAAAAAGCGACAAAAAGTAACAAAAGACATGAAAAGACAGACTTACTTGGAAAAAGTTGAGCTGAATGCGTCGAATGATCCTAGATGCGATGTGGGATGTCAGAGCTCCAAGATCGATGTGAGGAATGAGCTTTGAAGCTTCGAATAAATAAGTTTCGATAAGATCGAGGCTTATGATGCTTCTGCCACAAATCTAGGAAAAAGCGACACTTGGCGAGAGGTTTCTAAAATGGTTTTTGCATGTAACTTCTAGCTGCTAAAAATGGATCCCTAAAATCTAGGGATGTTTTTTTCTTTTTGCTTTTTTATTTTTTTCGGGAAAAAGTAGCCTATGAATGAAAATCAAGATTGCTAAGTCTTGGGGGGAACTGGTCAACCTGGGAGCACATGCAACAATCTACAAGCCTGGGGATGACATTTGCACAGTTTATGGGCTGATAAAGTCTGGTTGTCCCCCATGCATTGCGCAATTTCTGGATTGAAGCCCTGATTGTTAGTCAGAATTATGCAATTTTTGAGATGAAGCCTAGTGTTGGGCTGCATTGTGCATTTTTCAGAGGGAAGGTTGCCTCGCTGGATTACACATTTCTGGAGCCCAGTAAGCATCCCAAATCGATTGTGCAATTTACTGAGGGAAGGATGGCTCCCCTCTAGAATTTCACAATTTCCTAGGTGAGCATGACAACTAGAAAATGTCTGAGTCCCGAAGTGTCAACCTATGGGAGACAAACAAGTTGAAAATCACAGGCTCGTAAGCCACTAAAAATCAACTGAAGCATTTGTACTTGGAAAGTGTAATACACGCTGCTAAGGATGATTAGTAGGGAGGCTCCAAAATTGTAGGTTTTAACCCCGTACAGAAATTACCTGCATACGAATTCTAAAACACAGAAAATAAACAATGCGAGAGAATAACACATAAAACACATATACACAGATTTTCCCCGAAATCCCAAAATTGGGACTACCAAATTTATTTTTCATTATGTTCCTTTCAATGTTACAATACATATTTATACATGCCGAAGCATCCAATACCATGGACCGAAAACCATCACATCCAAAATCATGTGCGAAAAACCGTGCACAAAACCATAGGTAGGTCCACCCAACCTAATATAGGGTCAAAAGAAAAAATCCTGGGGCACTACCCAAGACCCCATAGAGGGGGGCTACTCGCCCCCCTCAAACCCCCCTTTAAACCCCCAGTTAACTACGTGGGCTAGTCGTGGAAAGGATATAACACAACCCAACATTCTCCCACTTGTTGTTTTCTTTCCACAGGGGGGCACAAGAGAGCTTAGTCATTTATCCAGCCCTGCAATGACCATTGTTTCTCCACGTCAAGAGAAATTCTTAGAGCTCATAGATTTTGTCAATGCATTTGTAGTATTCTTCAAAGTGTCCACCTTTACCAACAACACCTTTTTTTCTTCTATCATATCCCTCGCAAAGTGATACTAAACATCAATGTGTTCTGTCTTTGAATGGTAAGCAGGGTTCTTTGCCAAGAAAATTGCACTTTGGCTATCACAGTCTATCCTTATAGCTCCCTGTACTAACCTCATACTTGAACACAATCTCTGCAACCAAACTACTTCCTTGCTTACATGAGTGGCTGCCATGTATTCTGCCTCTGTAGTTGATAGTGCCACTACAGATTGTTTCTTACTCATCCAACTGACTGCACCTCCAAATAGGTTAAACACATACCCACTTGTAGATTTTCTCTGATCCAGATCTCCAGCCTAGTATGCATCAACAAAGCCATAAATATCCAAAACTCTATCCAATACTAGTCTTCCTTGGTAACACAAACCATAATCACTACTACCATGCAAATACCTGAAAATCCGCTTCACTATTGTCCAGTGCTCCTTCCCTGGTTTTGACATAAACCTGCTCAATACTCCCACTGCATGTGCAATGTCTAGTCTAGTACAAACCATTGCATACATTAGGCTACCAACTACACTTACATATGGAACACATGACATGTCCTCTTCCTCTTCTTGTGTCTTGGGACACTGTTGAGCAGATAACTTTACACCTATAGGAATATGAACCTTCACCGGTTTATTATCCTGCATATTAAACCTCTGCAATATTGTCTCGACATAGTTCCTCTGGTTTAACTAGAGCTTCCTCTTTTCCCGATCTCTTTTAATTTGCATGGCCAAAATATAGTTTGCAGCACCAAGATCTTTCATGTCGAATTTGGAGGACAATTGGGTCTTCAAATCCTGGATAATTTCTTTGTCATTTCCAACCAGCATCCACATAGAAGACCAGATAAATAACATGGTCACCAATTAATTTAAAATACACACAATGATATGCTTTTCTTCTGGTGAAGCCAAGTCCCCATATAAATCTATCAAATTTCTGATACCATATCCTTGGTGACTGTTTTAACCCATACAGAAACTTCTTTAACTTGCATACCAGTTCCTTCTTACCCTTCACTGCAAAACCTTCAGGTTGCTTCATGTAGATGTCCTCTTCCAGATCCCCATGAAGAAATGATGTCTTCACATCCATCTGTTCTACCTCGAAATCAAAAGCAACATCAACAAATAAAAGTAATCTAATAGAAGCTATCTTGGCAACAGGAGAAAATATATCACCAAAATCAATTCCCAACACCTGGGAATACCTTTTGCTACCAACTGAGCTTTGTATATCTCCACCTTTCCTTCTGCATTTGTCTTCTTCTTGAACACCCATTTGCTACCAATGGGTTTCCTTCCAGCCGGCAACTCCACCAGATGCCATGTATCATTTATGTGCAAAGATGCCATTTCATCAACCATGGCCTCTTTCTAGAGTTTGCCATCCTCTGAATCTACTGCTTCCTTCACAGTTCTAGATAAAGCAAAATTTGAATAGAAAGCAAATGGACTATACCTTTCTAGCTACCTTCTTTCTCGAACTGATCTTCTCACACCTGGAGTTTGTGGCTCTTCATATTTTGATTCCTCTTCTGTTGTAGAGTATGATTCTTCCTCCTTTAGCTCAAACTATATCTTCTCAGGTTCCTTTGGTTGGACTTCATGTTTAATAACATCTTTCACCTCTTTGAACACCACATCTCGGTTATACACAACCTTCCTTGTTACTAGGTTCCAAAGCTTATAACCGTTTAAACCATCCTTATACCCAATAAGGATGCATTTTTCAGATTTACTATCCAACTTGGTTCTTTTCTCCTTTGGAACATGTACATATGCATCACATCCAAATACCCTCAGATGTGAATGAGAGGTTTTCTTACCATTCCATACCTCTTATGGAGTCTTATCCTCCAATGCTGATGAAGGTGATCTATTGACTAGGTAACATGCTGTCTCCACTGCCTCTGCCCAGAATTCCTGTCCTAACCCAGTACCACTAAGCATGCTTCTTGCCCTTTCCATCAACATCTTGTTCATTCTTTCTGCAACTCAATTTTTCTCAGGTGTGTATGGAGTAGTCTTCTGCCGTGCTATACCAAACTTCTTATAGAATTCTTCAAATTCCTTGCTGCAAAACTCTCCACCGTTATCTGACCTCAACACCTTTATCTTCTTCTTTGTCTAGTTTTCCACCAGAGCCTTAAATTCTTTAAACCTATCAAAGACTTCAGATTTCTTCTTAAGGAAATATATCCATGTATTCCTTGGGAAGTCATCTATAAATGATACATAATACACAGACTTACACAGTGATGGAACCTTCACAGGTCTAAACATACCACTGTGAACAAGCTCTAATATCTGTTTCGCCCTCTTACCACCAGAGGGGAAACTCACCCGATTCTGCTTCCCATATACACAATTTTCACAGAAATCAAAATCAAGAGAGCTATTACTCATACCTTCTACCATACCTTTACCATGAAGTATTTGAAGGCCCTTCTCTCCAATATGTCCAAGCCTTTGATGCCACAACATGGTCTTCTCTCCAGAGGCCACTAGATTATCTACTCCACTTTCAGGAACCATAGAACTGTTGCACCCATCAACAATAGTGCTACCTTGCAGCTTGTACAGAGTTCCAATCCAAACTCCCTGCATCAATACCAGTGCTCCCCGAACCATCTTGCAATTATCCTTCTTGAACGTTGTGTTTACACCTGCATCATCCAGCTTGCTTATAGAAATTAGATTTCTGGCTAATGCAGGAATATGTAGAACACCCGGAAGTGTTCTAACCCTTCCACCTTGCAACTTCAACTTTACTTTTCCGCAACCAACGATTCTAGCCTTCTTGTCATCCCCCAAGAAGACATCACCGCCATCATATTTCTCATACTCGCAGAACCACTCTTTATGGGGAGTGAAGTGAAAGGATTCACCTGAGTCAATCAACCATGCCTCATGATCTACATGTGTACTTGAAGAAGCCAAGTACACATCGCCACCTTAATCTGAGGTGGTTTTCACCTCTGTAGGAGGAGAATTATCAAATCCCTTTCCTTTATCATGAGATTTATATTTACAGTCCCTTTTGTAGTGCCCTTCCTTTCCGCATTTCCTGCAAACCACCTTTACAGGTTTTCCTAAAGATTTAGATCTCCCTTTAGATTTAGACCTCCCACTCGATGACTTATTTTTGTTTCTGTTTTGGGACCGTCCTTGTACAAACAAGGCATCACCATTCTAGCTCTCCATATTTTTCCATCTCATCTCCTCCGTTAGCAAGGATGAGACTATTTCATCAAACTGCATGGCAGTTGCATTGCTACCTATTGCAATAACCAGACTATCCCATGAATCTGGTAGAGAACACAAAAAACTGATGCACTTATCTTCATCTGAAATTTTAATATTAACAGACAATAACTGACTTACCACAGTATTAAATGCATTCAGATGCTTTATCACCGAGTCTCCATCTTTCATCCTCAGGTTATACAGCTTTTTTCATAGGAACAGTTTATTCACCAGAGACTTAGATAGGTTCAAAGTCCCTAACTTGTCCCACAAAGCCTTCATCGTAACTTCCCCTGATACATTCAACAATACTGAATCTGAGACACACAATCGTATTGTTCTCTTTTCCTTTCGATCCAACTTCTTCCATTCTTCATCGGACACTCCCATTGGTTTAGTACCTAGATCTACTGTGATTCATTGATCTTTATCCACCAATAGATCCTCCATCTTGAGTTTCCACAACTCAAAACTCTGACCATTAAATTTCTCTATCTCTATCTTTCCACTGCTTGCCATCTTCTTTCACCACTAGAATCGATCTCGCAGATCTCCCATTGAACAAGGCCTACCACAGGCCCAAGTGAAACCCCTCAGCAACAAAGGCGTCCCCTTGAAGCCAAAACAACTCTGATACCAAATGTAGGTTTGAACCCCGTACAAAAATTACCTGCATATGAATTCTAAAACACAGAAATAAACAATGCGAGAGTATAACACATAAAACACATATACACAGAGATTTTCCTATGGATCCCAAAACCAGGACTACCAGATTGATTTTTCATTATGTTCCTTTCAATTTTACAATACATATTTATACATGCTAAAGCATCCAATACCATGGACCGAAAACCATTGCATCCAAAACCATGGACTAAAAATCATTGCGTCCAAAACCATGTGAGAAAACCCATGCACAAAACCATAGGTAGGTCCGCCCAACCTAATATAGGGTCCAAAAAAAAAATTCCCGGGGCATTTCCCCGAACCCTATAGAGGGGGGCTGCCCACCCCTCGCTGTGCAATCGGGGCAACAAAGGGGAGGCTCCACGCCCCCTCTAACCCCCCAGTTAACTACGTCCACTAGTTTTGGAAAGAATATAGCACAACCCAACAAAAATGAAGCTAAGATAAAATTTTGGAGGGTGGTTGTAGCCGATACAATAGACCTTTTGATGAAAGGGCCACATTCTCCTCCTCCTTCACCACCTTAGATATGTTACTACTACTGCCATTGATGAAGCTCTTTAATAGAGCTTGCCTCAACTCCTCTTGCTACAAATATGACCACATCCTGTCCCATTCTGGTAGCTTGTCTTTGCCCAATATGCTTTGGAAAAAAACTTTCCACTCCTTAAAGATATTATTCAATGCCAACCTCACTGAATTTGTTGGTTGAGGTGCTACCCCAATAGCTGCAAGATGGTCTCAGACCTCCTGAATCCTGGTGAGCAAGGGATATATGCCTTCCCCCTTCTGCATCCTGATACATCTCAACTTCTCCACCATGAACATCTTCTCCTTCTCGAAAGTGCCCTGATATAGCATGGCGAGAGCATCCCACATCTCTTTGGCAATATCCTTGAAAGCTATGTGGGAGACTATATGGTCTTGGATTCCATCTAGGATCAATCGCTTCACCTTTTCCATTTCCTTCTTATATTCCTTTAGCTGATCTTCATCCTGGAGAACTACCACAATGCTGTCTATGTAGAGCTTCAGGCCATATTTATCCAACAAGAAGGACATCATGGCCTTCCAAATGACATGGTTTGAGGAACCATCCAACCTATCTTGATATCTCATTCCAGCTGTGGCCATCTCTGGTCAAGTCGAAAAATACCTCTTTCCTTGTGCTCAACTGTTGCTCTGCTATTCACACTCCCTTCTAGAATGTGTGGCTCTACTAGCTACTACTGCCAAACTGCAATTGGAAATTCAAATTTCTGAGAATTGAAGTTCCTTGGGAGAAATTTTCCCTCTAATGTGTGTGTTTTTCTCTTCGACCCGATGCAGATTCTGCTTCTACAACCTGTAGGAAAACCCTCTACGTCCAACCAAGAATTTGCTCTTTGAAAAAACTGAGTTGCTACAGCCCCCTCTACCTACTAATCTGGGAGATTCTAACTTTTTCTGCCTCTTACATTGAAAAATAAAACTTACCCAAGCAACTCAGCCTGCCTAGAAATCAACTGTGTTGCCTCAATAATTTTGACCTGTTGCTACCTCTAAGCATCGAAATTCTCTTCTTTCACTTCTAAGCTTCCGACTGATCAAATATGCTCTGATACCATGTGAAAATTCCAACACCAAAATCTTATTGCAACAACTAGTATTATTTCTTCTAACTGATAAATTAATTGTAAGCAGAACTTCGGCGAAAATCACATGAGGAAAGACTAAGTCTTTCCTCATGTGATTTTCGCCGAAGTTCTGCTTACAACTATTATGGATCACAGAAGCCTCAATTCAATAATTGATAAATTAATTATTCAATTTATTGCTATGAATATCGAAACAACCTTCACAAATAAAAATTGCTGAAATAAATAACACTTGAATTGAGAAAATACTAGCACACACAAAATAAAATTTACATCGTTATTTTTGGAAAAAAGTCCCCAGAAAAATCCAATGTGGGAAAACTGGTGCAACAGATGAGGGTTTTATTTTACTATGCAACAGTGAAATTGTGAGTACAATCTAGATCCTTGAAACTGGGAATCCATATAAAGAAAATTTGGGAAAAATTATTGAATGGAGTTACCCTACCTCCACAAGCAATCTCGACATAGCCTGCCTTCAGAATACTCAACCTCCTAGACCCTCTACATCAACCTCTAGGTAGTCTCTATGATGTCAAGCCTCCAACCAATCTATGATGAATTTGTTTTTCCTGCCTCTACTAAGGAAATCGTCTCTTCGGCACTCTGGAACCTGTGCTCAGCCTCCAGAGTTGAGAATAAATTTTTCCTCGGCTAAATCAAACTACCAAACTAAAGAAACTACGCAGATTCTATGCTACCTCATTTGGAATAATTTGGCCCTCTTATTGTTGCCTCTTCGGATCTAAAAAAATTCCTCCAGATCACTATCCCTACCCCTCACTCATTGCTTTGATATCTGGCTCTTTGACAGCTGAATATTGCTACTCTGGAAATTTATTTGCCAAGGAAATCAAATTTCTTATGTTCTCAAGTGTATTCTCCAAGTGCCCATCGACTTCCTCTTATAATCCATTATTGGAGCACCAACGACCAAGATTAAAACTTAATCAATGGCTAGGATCATCTTAGAATCGATCCGTGTGAGTTTATAGCTGATTCTCACCTTGACTTAATTAATACTGATTAATTAACCAATTTTCCTAAGTTTAGACTTAGGAAACATTAAAAGATTTGGTTAATAATCTAATTAAGTCACTTCTAGGTGGAATTTCCAGAAACTATTTCTGGGTTTTGGAGACCTCATGTACTCCAGCCTCTCCAACAAATTTCTTGGCTATAACACATTCGATGCTACAAAAAATAACATAAACATATTCAATATCGTGTCCTTCTTCTCCCACATTGTAGTCCAAAATTCACTATGAAATCTTATGTACCTAGCTAAAATGATGCTCCTTAGTATCCTAAAGTGCACCTAGACCTATCCAAACAATGCTTTCACTGCTTCTTTCCCACTGATAGTATCTTTACAAGGCATTAGAACACACATCCTGTTGAACCTATCCATTTCCATGAACAAGTGGTCATGTCCCTTCCTAGTTGTTAGTAAACGTCATCCGAATTGGATTAGCCAAGAGAGGTAAGGTGTAACCACTACCCACTTCCTTATGTGAACTTGGGTTGTGGAATGAATACATATTTGATCCAATCTCCAAGGTCTTTTGTAACATCCCCCACTTTGCCCTGTTCTTGTAATATTAAATTATAACCGTATTGCCAACTTGGAGAGACATGACTCGTTGATACACTAACTAAGATTTTAAAATTGATTAAATACCAACTAAAGGAAGGACTTCCTTATGGATCCATAGCTTAAAGGAAGCTTGGTTTCTTATGTACCTTTAAAACCATAACCCAACTGAATTAAATCAATGAGCCACCAACTAAAGGACAATTGAATTTCTCAGTAGGGGTATGGTGAGATAAGACTAGGGGAGTAGCCTATTGGATGTTGTGAAAGAGTCATACATGAACATATTGAAGTTCCTAACACTCCATCTGACCAACTCACCTACCCGCATTGATAGAAGTTATGAGATGGGATTGGGTAGTGTGGGAAAAAGACTATGCCCATCCCCATCTCCCTTGTGGATTGAGGTTGGAGGATGATGCCCCTCACACTCAAAGATGGAGGAAGTGGAACAGATGATTGAACCTTTGCATGACATGATGCAATGATGTCATGAGAGAGTGGAGAAGTGGACGATGAGACCCCTCACCCTCGAAGATGGAGGGTGGCACAACCGACCGAACCACCACATGATAGATGGTAAGAGATATGATTGGATGAGGGACACTCTTTTGGTTACATGAACATACATAAGGAAGGAATAAAAAAAGTAAAAGAAAGAAAAATTAGAAAGACGTAGCAAAACTTAGAGTGGAGAAGGACACAACAAGGGGAGTATAGAATCCCTTGGATGTAGGTTACAGAGTGATAGAAGCTACGTGTTGAGTTGAAGGAATAGCAAAAGAGTTTGTGAATGAGCCTGTGCCTAGATATTTGGTTGACATTCCCTATATTGATGTGTTAATGGCATAGGGTTCTGTTTTTATGCTTGAATGGCTAGTGGGAGGCTTAGAGAGGTGAGTGGGTTACATTGGTGCTTACTGACAAAAAGAAGTTGATAAGCCACTAGGTCAATAGACTCCACCACCTGAGTGCTTAAAAAATCCTTTTGTGTGAACTCCTTAAGAAAGAAACCCATCAAACCATGGAGTTGGCTCAAGCATGGACAACTGCAAGAAAGTTCCAGTATAGTTGGACTATGGTTGGTTGGAGAGTGGAAGTCCCTCCTTTAGTCTCCAACTACCTTAACATACTTAGATAAGTATAAATGCTTAGAATTTTATACATGGACTATGGTATTCCATGCTATGTTTGTCTAATGCAAATCTTGTATGTTCTTGATTGAATGTTTGAGGGGTTATATTCATACTTGACAAGCTACCTTAATAGTCAAAGGTTAAAATATGTGTTATGCTCACTCTTTTCTTGACAATAAAAGTTTATGATTTAAATAGCTCAGCCTGCTCAATGGATTTGTGATGTCTAAGGATAATCTACAACTTATTTAATCATGCAATTTTGAGTATTCCATACTTATATAATTAATAGAGCATATTTGTTTCTGAGGATGAGTTTAATCAAATTGCAGTAGGGTAGTAGAGCTAGATTATTTTATATGTTTCTTCTTTGATATAGACTGTGTGAATTGATATTTGGTGCCATGCCCCTTCTCATATTCTGTCTCTAATGTATTTTGTGCCATTGGTTGCGCTCCTTATTCTCATTCTAGATTAGTAATTCAAAGTTCAAGGCTTCAGACCCTTGGGCCATAGCTTGTAGGAATTTAGCATTCTAGGGTTGCCCCTTTCTTATACATATAACTTGGTAAAACTTGAGGTCCATGAAACCAAGACCATGTGCTTCAATACACAAAGGATTGGGCATAGGGAATTCATCTATTTTATTTTATAAAACCTAGCTTGGTGTTTCTTGTTATCGTTAGGACTAGTGGGGTAGAATGGCCACTGGTATGTACACAAAAGTGCTTTGGTATGAACCCAATGCCAAGGTACCCAATGGAACCATGACAAACAATCCCCATAATGGCCATGAACATCACCCTATTGACAAAATTCACTACAAGGAAAAGACTTTCTACCATAGGTTTTTGTGGAAGCCCCTATAAAAATAGCCCAAAAATCTATTTGTAGTGGAGGTCACTAGCAGAGGTGGGTGGGCAGATGTTTTAGTGGATTTTTTTTTTACGGTGCATCTACAGTATACAAATTCACCGGTTCTTTACTATCCATACAAGAACTGGTGCTGAGTAGAACATGGTGCATTGTGGAAGATTTATTTTTATAAAATTAAAAAACACGGTGTGCTAAATAACAAAATGCACCAGTGCTTGAATAATTGATAACACTCGAAAAAGGTTAGCTTTTAAAAATTGTCAGTGCTATATACACCCACAGAACTGGCGCCATTTTTATAGTAAAATGCATTGGTGCATACCTAGAAGGAGCACCGCTATAGTTTTTAAATTAAAAAAAAAAAAAAAAAAAAAAAAAAACTGATGTTATATTCCAACGAAGCACCAATGTTGTTAATGTATTAAAACGCCCCAGGGCGTCTTGTAAAGAGAACCACTAGGTTGTTTTTAATTTTGAAAAAAAATGTGTTGTTATAGCCCAGTAAAGCACCATTGCGATACCTATATTAGAAACCCCAGAGCATCTTAACAAAAGCACTGCTATAGATTTTTTAATTTAAAAAAAAAAGCGGTGCTCTTGGATATCAGACACACCAGTGTATATATAATAACGCGACGAAGGAGGGTTAAATAATAATAATAAAAAACCTCCCAATTGTAAATTTCATTTACCATCTATAGTGTTGGAGAGCTCTGAAGCACCAGTGCCACTCTTGCCTCATGCAAGTGCCATGACGTCGGTGCTTCTTGTTGGGTCAAGAAAAAGTTATGTTTTCTCCTTGGTAATAGCTTTATTTAGCACTCATCCTTACTTGATTATCTTTGTTTATTGATAAAAGTAGAGGAAATAACAGCTAAAGTTGGTTAAAAGCAATCAGTAACAAATTAGATGAATCTAAATAGGAAAAACTGATTTTTACCATCTTTATGTGCATAAGACATGAATTGGATGATAGTTTTTGAATCGACAGAACAACAACACCTCATAAAGGAAAAAGACAGCATCAAAGGCAAGGTAGGACAGCGGAAGACTGGGCAGGACGATGCTATTTTATGACAGAATTAGATCAAGTATTGTGAAATCCTTAGGATCCCCTCATCTTGAGGATTTGCTTTTATCTATTTAATTTTCTAATTTTTTTATATAAGGCCGAAAGGCAAACTGCACAACTAGTTCAGAAATTCTCAATTTACAATTATTCTTTTGGATATATAATAATGCTACTTTGGTGATGTTGTAACTCTATTATTCGTTTTAATGAAGAAGACTGCGTTTAAATCATAATTATATTATGAGTACCTCATAGCGAAGACTTCTGGCAACTCTAGGCCCAGTCAAGAGAAGATCTACAGCTTCACATGTCCTATAATCTTTTCTATTTTATTTTTTATTGTTTGTTAATGTTAAGTTAATATCATTTTGATTATCGTGAGGATTATCAAATCCGATTTGCTTTTGCTGTTCATTCGAGATTCAGATTTAGCCGTGTGTTATATATGAGTAATGCTTTTGGTTGAATTGGTTATGATAGTTTCAGCATTAGATCGTTGATTCATTCCAAGTAATGTTATCATAGCTTTCAGAGATAGAATTGATCACTTTCCGCAATATAGTCATTTGTTGTTTAGATATCATTTATTGTTCTATTATCATTTGTTGTTCAATTATCAGTTTCTATTCAATTGGGATTTGTTGTTGAATTATCATTTGCTGTTCAATTTCCGTAGTTCTCTTTATTGATTGAGTGAATTAGTTTCCATTCCATTTAAGACTGCCAAGTGTGATTCTTTACAGTTGTATTTAGATTCATTTTCTTTCATTATAGATTAAGTAGAATTGCAAAGTATGCTATGAATTTATTTCAGAGTTACTTCTTTAAGAATTGTTTGGATTGAGTTTGAAGCAGATAGTCATTAGAAATTGCATGATTTATTATTAGTTAACCTCTAAATTCATTGCATATATAGTGCTGACACTCTTGAAATAAAAATACTTGCCTTGGGTTGAAAATTAATGTAGGAATTAAGATTTCCTGTAAAAAGACATCTTAGTGTACCAACATTTTGGCGTCGTTGCCAGGGAGAGCATTTCAATGTGATTTCCCTTTTATCTTGTTGCAAAAGAATTGGGTTTTAAAAATGGGAGGTAAGAACCTGCATACCTAGAAAGCTAACCCGTTTTTCAGCAAAATCTTAGAGGTTAAATCGAAATAGGTTTTTCTAAATGACTAGGAATAGAAATATAGAAAAAGATTAGAACCCCCCACCTAAATCCACAAAACCCAAGGGATCGGTGAACCTTGGGAGAATGGCCTTTAAAGACGAAATTGTAAGAAAAGTAGAGTCTCAAGCATCAGTAGGATTTCGGGTTGTATCTGGAAAAAGTCCTATTGTAATCCCTTAGGCAGCAGGCTCACCATCTGCAGCTTACGCTGAGATTCAAAGCCAAATTGGAGGATCTAAATAGAGTCTTCAGGTTACAACGGATTTACATTCTGATCCTCTACAAGAGGGAAAGTCGTGTAACTTAAGAGAAGGAGAGGGAGAAACCAGTGGAACTACTAAGGCAGGACCTCAGCTGTCAAAACAAGGGTCTCCTGTGATCCCGGATCTAGGCAGTGCTGCAAAGCCAACCCGGATTGCTAATCCTCCGCTTACTCAAAAAGCACCCCTTGAAATCCCTGAAGGATATTGGAACATCTTTGACCAAATGGAAAATCAACTACCTCAAGGTCAAACCTCGGCATTGGAATACCCCATAGTCAACCAAGTAGCTGATGCCCCTATCAAGGCTATTCCTATGTAGAGCATCCCAAATTTTCATGGGATGATCACAGAGGATCCTGATGCCTTCCTGTTTGAATTTGATGTCCTCTCTAGAGGGTATGACTACACCACTGACCCTCAAAAGATAAAAATGTTCCCTTCTACTCTGAAAGGAGAAACTTTAAGATGGTTCATGGGTTTGGGTTCTGTTATCACTCCTTTGGATCTCCAAGGTTGAGGAAGAGTCGAACTGAGGTAACCACAGACCAATCTTTTGACTTGGTAGCTAGCCCTACCAAGCCAGAGAGGGCTCTCTCCAAAGGATCACAGCCCAAAAGGGCTGGATGGATTAGGGTTTTAGGCTAGATATAGTAGCTAAGGGTTTTGTTTGATTTGATTGGGGTAGTCACTAGATGAGTGAATTAGGTCAGAGTGAACTAGGTCAGGGAAAAATAAAATCAGAATTGCAGACACCTGATGGGGCAAGGTAGGTAAGTATTTTAACACTTTGTAGTATATTGATGAAATGGTTTAAACTGATGAGGTGCTAAAAAGAGCATGGAAATCATGAATTCTTTTTAAACTAAAGAAATGAAACACATTATTATGATTTTCCCAAAATAGAGCATAGAAGATGAATTCTACTTATCACGCCTTGAAAATCAAATAAATTTAGAAAGTGAAGTGGATCATGGAAGATACAAAACATTCACACACATGTAACTAAAAAAGAAACAATATCAAAATACCATGCCACCGGAATCCCACCAAAATAGCTGCAACTCATCCAATATATTCCATGCCAAAGTCTGAAACACTAGTACAACATCCAATGGAGTCCAACCTGTAGAATGAATGAAAAAGTACATGATATAGGCCTCAAACAAACTCCTCCCAGCCTCAGGGGTTGAATCCATGAGAGGAGGAGCAGTTCCACCAAAAAATAAACTGATAGCTAGAGTGTAGGGTGGTCAAAGTGACTCATCCCTCACTTTTTGGAAATTGATTCATTACATCACAAAAAGAGTTTTCACCTAATGTATTTACCCTAGGTAATAGTAAAAAAATCATTATTACATTTACATCCATCAATTACATTGGTAAAAACATGATTTGTCAAGGTGAAACTGTCAAAACTGAGGAAATTTTCAAAATGAAGAAACTCAAAAAATGTGTGTCAAAAGCGGTGCCACTATCCTAAGCGTAGTGCCAATTTCAACTCCAATTTTTAAGGGGTTCCCAGTGTCCAAATTGAGCCCAGGATAACTCATTGTAAATCATATCATGTCTAGTTTCTAGATCTACCTTTAGTTTCCAAAATGGTCAAGTGTTGACCCTCTAAAAGTTGATTCTCCTAAGACCGGTCAAAAGCGCAGCGCGAGCCTCCAAAACAGGGCAGAAACATGACTTTTTGGGTGTCTTTTGACCTTTTGACTGCCTAGTTGACCCAAAAAATCTTAGGAAAGTGGTTTTCTTGACTATATTTGACCTTCTGAATCCAATGGTGGTGACCATACTGGTGCAAAAATTGCCAAAAATGCAAAAAACCTCGAAATTTTCCAAAATTGCCCAAAATTCTTCAAAATTTGATTTGTGGAAGGCTAATGAAGTGTGTTAGGCCATGAGTGATGCCTCAGCAAGGATTTCAAGCTTGTCTTCCTCTTTTTTTTTGGCTATAATTTCAAGTCTTGTTTTGACCTTTTGGAGCTTGGACCTTGCAATTTGATTTTTTCTTGAAGTAATATTTGGCCATCTTTCTTTGTAAGTCATTGTCCCTCTTTGAACTCTTCAAGAGCTTCTCAAGATTCTCATTTACCCTTTCAAACCAATATTCCCAATCCTTATCAGTCATGGTGGAAAACTACTCATTCAAAATGAGCTTATTGGCAAGTTCAACCTCTTTTTGCCTCTCTAGTTCTAGAGCTCTTTTCAACCCTCTAGTCCTGGGCCTTTGTCTTGGCATTTGGTCTTCTTCCTCATCAGAATCACCATACTTCCCATATGCTTCATCAATCATGACATTTGCTTTATTAGCTTCTCTTTGAGTCTTGATTAGTTTCACCTCATTGATCAAATTTTTGGTCTTTAGCTCCTTGTTTTCCTACTCAAGAAAATAAATGACAAACTTAGCTATCTCTAAGTTAGTCTGAAGCTCTCTAATTTGGGAATCCTTCTCCTTGATGACTATGCTAAAATCCTCATAGTCATCCTACTCACTTGGATCAATAAGCTCAAAATCTTGTTCTGTCTCATGGAGGTCCTCCTCTTGCTGCTGGATTTTTACCTCTGTCATCTTTTCTTTACCTTTGTGTACCGGATTTGTTGATGAAAAAGGCAAGGCCCCTCCCAAAATTTGTGGGGAAAACACCTGCCTATGGCCTCTCTGATAAGTATGTGCCAATGTGCTCACATGTGTGCTCGTAGGCCTAATGACCTCAGCTCTACTAGGTGACCTTGCATGATCATGAAACGGTGATGATGGCGATGATGTGAAGGGTGGTCGATTAGATGGAGGAATAGATGTAGTGGGATGAGATGTAGGAGGTATGGCTTCAGCATGATGATCAGTGGGATGAGATGAAGAAGGCATACCTTCAGCATGTGGAGCTTGTGGAAGAGTGAAAATATCATTGGCAATGAAATTGTCCCATGAAATATGCAACTGGTCAAGATGATAAAGGACAATGATCTTGATCAATGAGTGATGGGAAAGGTTATTTATCAGGTGGTCATAATCTCTCTACTACACAATGGAGACCATTTTGTCTATGCTTCTGAACAGATAGTATGGGATATTGAGGAACTTGACCCTTGCGAAGTGCATAAGCAGTCTGATAAGGTAGGTCTAGAGCCTAGAGAACCTTCCTTCATAAGAGAAGTACTTCATGATGATTTTCATCATGGGGGCATACCTATTAAGAAGGCATCTAAAAGGGAACACCCTCCTCCTCTCATTTCTGTACAGTGGTTTGATGAATGGTTCATAATACTAATCCTCCAAATCTTTTGATTTAAACCACCTCCCACCCATGTTTGGAATCCCTGTGGCAATAATGATGATGGAAGTAGACAAAGTGAAGGTCACTCCTACTAGGGTCACTTGATTATCTTTAAGGTTTGATGCAAAAAGCATGGTAAAAATAGGGTGATGTTGAGCTCTTTCAATCATTTTGAAAAAATCAAGGCAGCCTACATATTGAAAACATGAGACTACCATTTGTGAAGCCATGAGTTCATTTGTGTTAGTGGGTTCCAGCCTTAGGATTCTGCCTCCTTTGTGTGGCCTCCTTTGTTCTTTGTCTTCTTCTACTTGCATATCCTCATCTTCTTATGTATCCTCCTCTTCCACATAGTCTCTGTCTTCCTCCATAGTGTTTGGTTAAGAGACCCTAGGGATAAGGTAGGTGGGAATGGGAAGTGGAAATAGGTCTAGGGAATAGGGATAGGGCTATAAAAATTTGGGGAGATGAGGTGGTGGATTATGGAGCTGTGGGAGGTGATAGGAGGTGAAAATGTCAAGGGAGTTGGGAATGAAAATTAAATTACAGGTTTATGGTAGAGGCTGCCTAGGAATTTTGGAAACCTACGTCTTAGGGTTTTATGGGAAAAGTGTTTAGGGACTAGGAAATGATAGTGTAAGGGTAGGGATGGGTTTAATAGTGATGTAGGAAGGTGTTGTAGGGTCTATGGGAAGCAAATTTTGGGATAGGGATGAATTTAGGGTTTTTTCCCTTGCCCAAGGGCCAATTTTTATTAGGAATCCAAACACTAAAAACAAATGTTGTTTAGAAGTGCAAATAGGTGGAAAATAGGGTGACTTACTTGGTAGAAGAGGAAACAAGTCCTTGTTGAAATTTTGAGAGGATTTGGAGGCGTTTTGGTGCTTTGGGAGCTCACTGGGAAAAAGCGCAGTGCCTTATCCAGAAGCACAGCGCCTGTGTTAAAAAAGGCATCACCCACAGCTCTAAGTGCAGTGCCTCCCTTCTAAGCACAATGCCTTCCTCCTAAGTGCAACACCAAGAGAATTTTTTCCTTTGAACCTGCAAAATCAACTTTTTGAACCAAGGGAGTGTGAGCTTGACCTTTGAGATTGAAAATGAATTTTCTTTTGATGTCTTTGTAGCCTTTATACTTCATGAAATTGATCATTTGGGCCTTGGGACCCACTTTCTTCCTTTTTTCATTCACTTTACTCTTGGAAACTATACCTTTATACTTGACTTTTTATTTAACAAATTGATCACTTGATATACATTGAAAACACTTTAACCTTTGACTTTTGGTCCTTTGGCATTTTGGAATTGAGTTGATAGCTTGGGAAATTTACTTATTACATATAATGACATAAAATTACGTAAATATAAAAACTAGAATTACATCTCAATTTTTGGAATAAAATTACAAACTGGAATGAAATTCTTACTTGAAATCAAAATTAGAATTCTAGCAACCATGGTTACATGCTTGCAAATCCTCTTTAACTGAAAAATGGATATTATTTTGTTCACTCTCACACTGTTGTTGGACTTATGCAGTGAAATGGTGTTTTATTTGACCTTGGGAAAATGAAACCTAAAGACCTAAAGGGAAGATTCTAGGTGGACTTGACTGACACAAATCATGATGAAAGGAGCCTTTATAGTCAATGTATGCTCAGTAAGACACATGAAGGTGGGCTGACAAATATTGATTTTTTTGAGAGAGAGTAGGGCTTTTGACATAGGGCTACCATCAGTGAGTAAATTTTTAATTGAGGACCTAGGTGGAATGACAAAATTTCAGAATGGGACCCTAATATGATATAAAAGAGGAGTTTTGATCATAGATGGCATTATGCAAATAATGACTCTAATAGGTGGATGTACTATTAATTCTTGGGATGATATGAAGACTTCCTTCCTCACAAGATACCAGGAATTTTGCAAGACTAGGGAGCTATAAGATGAAATCTTTAAGATGGTTGCAAAGGATAATGAAACTCTAGAAGAATACATCGAATGGTTTCATTACAAATTGCAGAGATCTCCACACACCACCTTACCAAAAGAAGTCCTAAGAGCTATCTTAATTAAAGGAATGAAAGAAGAGTGGATAGAAACTCTAAACTTAATGTGGAAAGGGGATATTTCTCAAGAAGATTATGAGGAAATCGTTCACTTGTGTATCAAGTGTTCATGAGGAAGCACATGCACAGGAGTAGGAAGCTGAGATCCCATGAGCAGGGGAAACAAACCACACAGTGGAGGTGTAACACGAATGGAAATTGGTAACCTCCTGTTTTATTTCAAGATGGACATCCTGAGCACCCTCACGATGCAGTTGGACGTTCTACAAGCTAAATAGAAATAAGTCTTAGTAGAACAAAACTTGGTCGTTTTTTGCCCACACTGTCAAAAGAAGCACAACCAACGGGAGTGTCCATCATACATGGTTCAAACATGTGCCATTTGTACCAAGGATCGCGCCACTGAACAATGTCCATCACTCCCAGCGCTGAAAGCAATGTTAAAGGAAGAAGAAGAAGAGACAGATCCAGTATATCTAATGAACCAGTGTCGATAGTGGCATGCCAAACCTATAGGTATGTCACAAGATGCATCTCATTTCTTTCCTTCTTCACAGTTTAATCAACAACAGAACCCTGGGGCAACATGGCAAGGCCAATCACCTTACTCGAATTGGCAACCTCAGCCATTCCCTATGACACCGTGGTCAACTCAATCCTTTTCGGGTAATGGCTAGCCAAATTCTCCTTTTACTCTTGTTTGGCAAGGTAATCCCTATCCATCCCAGTGGCTTGCCTCCACTTCTCAAAATTCGAACTGGTCTACAAATTGGCAGCAACCTTTGGGAATATCCAATACTCCTATGGGGACAGGTCCTCAACCTCAACCTGCATTATCAAATCATTATCCATTACACCAAAATCCTCAGCCTCTTTTGCGCCCTCAACTTCTAGCTCAACTGAATTTGAATCCCAATAACAGACTTGTTTAGTTGGTGCAGATTATCGAAAGCTCAGACTATGAGATTGAACAAAAATAATGTAATGAAATAATATTGAGGTCAGGACGTTTCATCACCCATGAGGAAAATAGGGATCAACCATCAATTGAGATCGAAACACCACCTATACATATACCACCACCTGTAATTGATACTGAAATAAAACAAGGAGAAGAGACAGATCAACATAAAGATCCCGAGGAACTCATAGTCACTTCTCCCCCATTCAATGAAAGGTTAACGATACCTAAGCTGATTGGTTACCCAGATTTTGATCTTGTAGGAGAACTAAAAAATATTTGTATAAAAATTCCACTCCTCTAGGCCATCCAGGACATTCCCATCTATGCTAAAACAATTAAAGAGCTATGTGTAAAGAAGCCTGTGAGGAAAGAAAAAACTTCACCCACCATTCATGTTGTAGGAACCTTATCTGATTTACTCTTGGGAGGGGAAACTCTAGTAAAGTATGAAGATCCTGGGAATCCCATAGTGACAGTTCAAATATATGGCCTCCCTTTTCCCAATACGCTAGTTGATCTAGGTGCAACCATTAACATTTTAACAATAGAAACCTGTCAAGAACTTGGTATTACAACCTTGGAACCAAACACCACCTTACTAGAACTTGTTGATCATTCGGTGGTAAGGCTAGAAGGAAATTTACAAGATATTACGGTTTCTGTTGATTCATGGGAGTATCCAGTAGATTTTCTTGTTATAAACCCAAAGAGTCGATTGGATGGGCACCCTCTGATACTGGGCCGACCTTGGCTGGTGACAGCTGATGCATATATAGGCTGCCGAGAGGGAAACATGACTATTGCAAAGGGGGATGTTGTAAAAAATCTTGTTTTATATCCCCCTGCCAAACCAAGTCTGCCCATTGTAAAAATATGTAAACAACCACCAGCATACCTGGAAGAAAGCATCCATTCACCACTCACAGTGGAAAAGGCACTTGAATTCAAAGATCAGACTGAAGATGACATTATCAACAACTTTATCAATAAGCCAACTAATGTAAGCAATGTAAAGTGTAAAATGTTAAAAGAAATTTTGGATAATGAAGCCTTGGAAGATCCCTTGAAGGATACCGATGATCAACACATCCAGACGACTATTGTTCATAACAGTAAGCCTATGGAAATTGAACTAGGCAAAGTTTTAAACATTAATGATAGCCTAGATAGTGATCAACAACAAAAGTTCATTTAGGTCCTGCAAAAATATAAAAGGGCTTTTTCCTGGGATTATCCTGACATGAAGGGTATAGACCCACAACTGTGTACACATCACATCTATACTGAAAAGGATGCTCGTCCTATCCGACAACCTCAACGGATATTGAATCTGCATCTCAAGGACATTGTGAAAGAAGAGTTACAGAAGTTGTTGGATGTGAATTTCATTTATCCTATTTCGAATAGAAAATGGGTTTCTCCATTGGTGGTCATCCCCAAGAAAAATGGGAAGTGGCATATCTATGTGGATTACTGGAAATTGAATAAGGTAACACATAAATATCACTTCCCTCTTCCCTTTATTGATCAGGTCCTTGATATTTTGGAAGGGAAGCAGTTCTTTTCCTTTCTAGATGGCTTCAGTTGCTACAATTGGATTCAAATCACTCTTTAAGATCAAGAAAAAACAACCTTCACTTGTCCTTGGGGTACATTCGCTTACAAATTGTTACCATTTGGCTTATGCAATGCCCCAGCCACGTTTCAAAGAGCTATACTCAGCATTTTTTCCGACCTGATAAATGAAGGACTTGAGGTATATATGGATGACTTTACTCCATATGGGGATGAATTTGATCAAACACTACAAACATTAGAAAAGGTTTTAGAATGATGCATTGCTACCAAGTTATGTTTAATCAATGTCAAGTGTCACATGATGATGACTGAAGGCATAATATTGGGACATTATATTTCTGCAGTAGGGATACAGGTAGATCGAGCAAAAATACAGGTAATTCTTTTACTACCTACACCTTGTACTCAGACGGAGGTACGTAGCTTCCTGGGATATGCAGGCTATTATTGCAGGTTTATTAAAAACTTTTCACAAATTGCTGCGCCTTTATATGCTTTAACTGGAAATGTTGATTTCAAGTGTCTTGACAAATGTGACACAACTTTTATAGATTTAAAGAAACTATTCTCGATGACGCGAATATTACGAGGACCACACTGGGAGTTGCCTTTTCACATATCCACGGACGCATCAGATGCAGTGATAGGAGCTGTCCTCGGCTAGGAGGAGGATATAAAACCATATGCTATATATTATATTAGCAAAAATCTTACTGATGCAGAGCTCAGTTATACAGTAACAAAAAAATAATTCTAGCTGTCATTTATGCCATAAACAAATTTAGACATAATATAACTGGCTACCAAGTTCTTCTGTATACTGATCACTCTTCCATTCAGTATTTAGGTAACAAACCTATCACAAATGGTCGAGTGACTCATTGGCTATTGCTCTTGTAGGAGTTTGACATCACTATCAAAGATCGTCTGGGAAAGAAAACCTAGTCGCTGATTTTTTGTCCTAAGTTCTGAAGATAAAGGATCCACTGGCAGTAGACGACCAATTTCCAGATGAGCATTTGTTTGTCATAGCAGTCAAGACGCCATGGTATGCAGATGTGGCAAATTATCTGGCAGTGGGGAAGTTGCCCAGGCATTTGACAGTAAGGGAAAGGAAACAGATCATTCAGTGCAACGCCCAATTCTCTTGGATTGGCGGATATCTTTTTCACACAGGGTCCGATATGTGTATACGCATATGCATTCACAAGGATGAGATTTATGACATCTTGAAGGCTTGCCATGACGAGCCCTACAGGGGACACTTCACAGATCGAAGGACAGGGCATAAGGTACTACATATGGGCTATTATTGGCCCACTATTTTTAAAGATGCTAAGAAATATGCCCAGGCTTGTGATAGTTGCTAAAGGATGGGTCGACCTAGCCAATCTGATGAAATGCCACTGCAGCCCCAACTAGTCATAGAACCCTTTGAATGATGGGCGCTAGACTTTGTTGCTAAATTCCATCCACCATCAAATCAGAAAGACTACATACTAGTTGACACAAATTATGTGATGAAATGGGTGTAAACAATAGATTTACCAAGAGCTACAGAGGAAGTCATGATTAACTTCCTCTTTGGGCTATTCGTGCAGTATGGTTTACTGTGGGAAGTGATAACAGATGGGGGAGGGAAATTTGTAGGACACAAGATTAGAGCCACTCTCATAAACCATCACATTACACAAAGGATCACTTCCCCGTATCACCTGCAAGCGAACGGGCAAGTCGAAAGCACCAATAAGGTCATTGAAGCAATTCTGACCAAGACAGTCTCAATACATCATCAAGCCTGGGCTACTAGACTATTAGAGGCCTTGTGGGCATATTGCACGACTTGGAGGAATACTACTGGATATTCTCCGTACCAACTTTTGTTCAGCAAAAAACCTATTTTTATGATTGAATTCGAAATAAAGACTCTAAGAATGGCCTAGGAAGTGGGATTGGATTTAACAGAAGCCCAAACTAAGCGACTTCAACAAATCACCGAACTAGATAAGGCTCGACTGCTTGCTCTGCAACAAACTGCGATTATTCAGTAGCAAAGGGAAAAGTGGTAGACAACCTTATAAAAAAGAAGACGTTTCAAAAAGGGGATTGGGCACTCCTCTATGACTTCAGATTCTAGGATTTTCCGGGCAAGTTGCAAACAAGATGGCTTGACCCTTATGAAATTCAAGAAGTACATAACAATGGTACTCTCACTTTGACTACCATTGACGGGTCTGGCCATTCTTTCAAGTTGAATGGGCATCAGGTGCGTCTCTACCACAAACCACTCACCAAGGAGTATTTCTGCCAGCAGGTACATGAGGACCCCTCCATGTAAATCTTAGCTGCAGGGAGTGATGACTCGACAACTTTTCTTTCATAAAATTGTGATTTTCTTTAAATTGTAAATAATGTATATGTTCTTTTGATTGATTGCAATTCAGTAGGCACTGCCATGTAAATATGAGATTTTTTTTGTTTTTTGTAAACATTATTCAATCGATTGAATGATTGTTGTTCAATCAATTGATAAACAATTTTTTGTATTTTTTTGAATTTTGTTGTTCATAAAATTGAACGATTGTTTTTCAATCGACTGAACAATTTTTTTTTTTTTTTTTGTTCAATCAATTAAACAAAACTTTTTGTATTTTTTTTTTAATTTTGTCGTTTAGATGATTGAATGATTGTTGTTCAATCAACTGAATAACACTTTTTGCATTTTTATTTTTATTTTTTCTATTCAATCAATTGAACATCACCTTTTGCATTCTTCAATTTTGTTGTTCAAATGATTGAACGATTGTTTTTCAATCGATTGAACAACACTTTAACATTTTTGATTTACTGTTCAAACAATTGAATCATTGTTGTTCAATCGATTGAACGAAACTTTTGTGTTTTCATTTGTTATTCAAACGATTGTTCACAACTATTGTTCAATCGATTGAACAACACTTTTACATTTTTTTCTTTTTTATATTTGTTGTTCAAACGATTGAACGATTATTGTTCAATCGATTGAACAATACTTTTGCATTTTTGATTTTTTGTTCAAACGATTTTCAATCTATTGAACATCACTATCGCATTTTTTTCTTTTCAATTTTTTTTGTTCAAACAATTGAACGATTGCTATTCAATCGATTGAACAACACTTTTGCATTTTTTTTCTTTTCAATTTTCACTGTTCAAATGATTGAATGATTGCCATTCAATCGATTGAAAGATTGTTGTTCAATCGATTGAACATCATATTTGCATTTTCAATTTGTTGTTCAAACGATTGAACAATTGTTGTTCAATCGTTTGAACAACACTTGTGCGTTTTCAGTTTGTTGTTCAAACAATTGACAGATTGTTGTTCAATCGATTGAACAACACTATCATGTTTTCTCTTTTTGATATTTGTTGTTGAAATGATTGAACGATTACTGCTCAATCGATTGAACAACACTTTTGTGTCTTCTTTTCGATATTTGTTGTTCAGACGATTGAACGATTGTTATTCAATCGATTGAACAACACTTTTGCGTTTCTTTTTATTTTTGTTGTTCAAATGATTGAATGATTGATGTTCAATCGATTGAACAACACTCTTGCATTTTTTCTTTTCGATATATGTTGTTCAAATGATTGAATGATTGTTGTTCAATCAATTGAACAACACTTTCGCATTTTTTTCTTTTCGATTTTTGTTGTTCAAACGATTGAACGATTGTTGTTCAATCAATTGAACAACACTTTTGCGATTTTTCTCGATTTTGTTGTTCAATCGATTGAACGATCATTGTTCAATCAATTGAACAACAACTTTGTTTTCTTTTCGATTTTGTTGTTCAATCGATTGAACGATTGTTGTTCAATCAATTGAACAACACTTTTTGTGCTTTTTATAGGAAGAACTATGATTTCTTTTATTGTTTCATCATCGGTCATTGTGCCATATTTCATTTTTCTTTTATGTTTTGAATAAACACCATCTAAGTGGATTTGTGCCTAACATAAAGAAAAACAGTAATGTCAATACCATTATGACCTATGAAGCCTTTTGATGGTTATCTTTATTCAAGATCTGATATGGTGCATCTCTATAATGACTAGCTGAACATCTTTTCTTTGGACACATTATAAAATGATTCATTATTTTAAAACCATGCTTGCTTATTTTTCACACATTTAAATGGATAATACCTTTTGATATGATGAGATGGGGGTAAAAGTATAAACTTTCATTGGCATTTTTCTTACTTATTACACCATTCTTGACTCTTAAGGAGTAAATGAGCCTCCCTCTTTTTATAATAAAAGCATCAAAATATGAAAATACAACAAAAAGAGGATAGGGGGTGTCATTAGAAGCCAACCTACCATGATCATAAGGATGTAACAGGTGAAATTCCATGTTGGCCACCAAACCAAGGTGATGACCTTCTTGATAATTAAAATTTTCAGAAGGATAGGGCGTCTCATCACGAGCCAGCCTAATCACTTTGTTATATCATGGTGAATGGCACTATGATTATCTGGTCACCATGCCAGCATAGTGGTCTGTTTATGACAAGAAAAGAAAGAATCATCTACATGCTAAAACGAGGACTCTGGCTCATTTGTGGGGTTAAAAAGCAATCATGTCGAGGCTATGAACACCTACTGGTAGTAGTGGCTCTGCTTGTGGTATTGAAGTATTATCTTACACTGCCAAATTATCGTTATTCTATTACCACCTATGTATTCGTTTCTAAAGGAAATTTCCCATTTGAACAGAACTCTTACAAGCCAACATGCATGGTAACTTATGTTATATATTCATTATATTATATTTGTCCAATCACTTTATGATAGACATTAATACTTACCACCAATTATGCGTTTGTTACTAATACCACTTAAGGTGAAAAACTTTTGACATAATGATTTAAATATCTGTTTTTTAATTTTTCGGCCATTTTACATCTGATTCATGTATTGCTTTAATTGATTTGTCATAAATCACGCCACTTTTATGGATTGGTTTCCCACATTTATGAACTACCAATTCTTTCTCTTTGTTTTCACATGCTTGGCAGACGTGGACGCCCTTTTCTCATTGGAGGGGGGATGGTCTGCGTGTGAATAGCATGTGTGACAGTTATGGATAATTGAGTGATAATTATTAAATTGATTTCCGAGTAAAAGACTACATAATGATTGTGTATGCATAATAATGATCAAAGTATTTCTGATTGGAGAAAGGGTGATGACCATTATGGATGGCATGCGGATTGATTATGAGCCTGCGTCAAATATTGCTGACGAGACAAATGATTTAACTGTATATGTTGTTAATTCCCAAAACAACGTCATTTTCTTGTTAATTTCTTTAACGTTCTTTGTTGTTGTTCTAAATTGTGAAAGTGCAAGAGAAGTGCATGCGAGTGAACTAGTCATAGGAAAACAGTAGCCATGGGAGGTAGAGCTATCCGAAATGAACCCACAGTGCTCATGGTATTGGACCAGGCTCATGCAATTCTCGAGCGCGCTGGATGGCTGCAATATCTGAATAAATTGTAGGGATTTCACAAGAAATGGCCCCCGAATTCCTACAGAATTTGCAGAATGGCAGCACTACAGTAAGAGGTAGGGACATAACGGTCTCTAAAGTGGTCATAGCCGAAGTCACTGGACTTCCGGCTGGGGGAAAAAAATGGACAGACAATCACGTCCTTCTGCACAATGCGGTCGTAGTGTTCCAGGACCCACGCAAGCAACTGGTGCGAACAGGGAAAGGGATTCACCCTTCAGTGTTAAGACAACCATGGCAGGAATTGGCAGTCATTGTACAATGATACATCACATGTGACGGTCATTAGGATGTGGTAAAGCCCCGCCAACTCAAATTGTTAGGCGTCCTAAAACAGAAAATTTCAGTTAGTTTGCCGTTTTATTTGAATTCCCTATTGCATGATGTCGCTTGTCGAGTTAAGAAAGTTAAGGACCCACACACAGTCAGCAGTGATCATGGACTAATCAAATTTATTATTATGCATGGATTGGCCTAGCAGTAGCTAACCTAACACAATATTGTAAATCCTACTTTGGCCCCTCCTCAAAAAAACCCAGCAACAGAACAACAAGGGCCAAGAACCACATGTCCGAGAAGGACATTGAAAAGAAAGAATTCCTCTGTGCCCTTGAACCTAGCCAAATGTAGGTGCTCTGTGCGGGTGAAGTCCCAGTGGCATACCCCAATTCAAACAAATGAGGCTGGGCCATCTCACACACCACCTCCAAGTCCGCAAAATGCCACTTTGCAAGACTATGAGGAAGAGGTGGTCAGGGTATTGGAAAATATGGGGATATTTGGTGAGGGAAGAGAACAATCTGAGAATGTTTAAGGACAAAATTGTACCCTCAACCAGTCTGCCTCTGCTGACTGCCTTGGTTATGATCAAACCTTGTCATTTACTGATTTCTTGGAAGAACAGAGGGAACCAATCCCTTCTGTGAAAAAACCCCTTGAAGCCGAGGTGCATGAAGAGGAAGCCATTAGAGAAGAAAGGCAGACAGTAGATACCGGTCCAGTGGACCCCCAGCCGAAGAAAATCCTGCAGATGAAACCCTGGGAGATGAAAATCAATGAGGAAATGCTATATTTTTTAAGTCCCCTAAGGATGAGGCCTACCCAGAAGAAAACTCGGAGAACGATAACTACTCAGGAGACATCATTCTATTGGGGTATCCTGAGGGAGAAATTCATGATGAAGAAGAGCTAGAAGGTGAAGCTCCATAGGGTGATATAGTTCCAATTGAAACCCTCCCTGATGCTGACATAATACCACCTGAGCATGAACTTGAGGAAAATGCAGTTGCACCACAGTCAGTTGGAAGTCCCTAAATAAAGAATTCCTACAAGGACAGGCTCAGAAAAATTCTTAAAAAGTATAGAAAATAGAAGAGAATAATTGCACAGCTAAGACAGTGGTTAAAAGAAACAATCAGAGTGAGAAAAGTGAAAGTGGAAATGGAGACCAAAAGAACATAGATAGAACATTGTTCTAGAAAAGTTGTTGAAACCCAAACTGATATTCTTTTGGTCTATTCAAAGGAAACTCAAACAGATCAATGTCTTGTAGAGGACATTGAAATGCAAACTGAAGACCCCTGTGTTTTCTCACAGGAGACCCAAATGGACTACCCTATTGTGAATGTTTTTGTTCAAACAGATGCTGAAGAAAGCATCCCAATTGATTTTTTGCATAATTCAAGAAGCAATCTAGGTTGCTATCCAAACTGAGCCTATGGAGACACAAGATAATGAAGCCCAAACAAACGAGACACCTTCTTGCATTCCCTTAGTAAGGAAGGCATTTATTAGGAGACTGCAGAATGAACTACTAAAGTTTCAGCATGAATTAACTCACCACAAAGAGGAAGTAGTGCCCCTACGTATACATCAAGAATTAAGGAAAATGTTTGAGGCACTCACAGCTACTAAGGATGATACCTTCACTCAGTGCAAGGCTGAGCAGAAAAAGGTTTAGAAAAGACAGGACAAATTACAAAAGGCCAAAGAGCAGTTGGAGGTTGTCCACTCTCTTTATTCAGACACCCTGTCACACAGAGCCCCTACTACAAACTATGCATGATTCCTCTTGGAAAGGTACCTCCTGCTGAAAATCAAAGTTGTTAAGGCTAGCAAGTCTGTGGAAATCAAAACTAGCCCGGACTTTGTCAAGTGCTTCAGAGAATAGAACGAGCAGGTACAGCGCCTCCTATGTGAACTTTACATGCACAATTTCTTTTTGGAAGATGACAGAGACATCAAACCTGGCCCCTTTATAGGGGATGTCTAATTTTAGGCATTTCTTTTTTTGCTACTAACCAAGTCAAGTGGGCCAAGGTTCACAATACTTTTAGAAAGCGTGAATATGGCATTGACCTATGGGTTAGGGGGGAACCTACAGAACCCCTACATCTCTCTGTCAGCCACAAGTAATTTATGAAGTGAGTTGGTTTTGTGGGCCAATTAAGGCCATTCCACACAGATATTATACAAGTTGGAAATGAGAACTTCCAAGAGATCAATGATGAAGCCTTGTTTGCAACTAGACAAAGGTGGGAAGTCTCCAACAATACTGTTAGAAACCGAGAACCATTTGGATACTAGAACTTTAAATCTGCCTCCTCTCGTTTCGATAAATACAGTAACATGGTCTTAACCATGGGGCCTGAATA
Source organism: Pinus tabuliformis (assembly GCA_031772625.1). NCBI lineage: Eukaryota > Viridiplantae > Streptophyta > Pinopsida > Pinales > Pinaceae > Pinus > Pinus tabuliformis. The sequence continues at coordinate 1,604,377,035 of CM062804.1, forward strand.
GATAGGATATAGGTATAGAACCCTAATCATATGGTATCCTTCAGATAAGTATTGCAATGACTACAACTTGAAGGATCAAGAAGTAAACCAGGCTTTCGCTGTACTTAAGAAGAAAAATGGCTTCAGAGTTTATAAGGAGGAGGTATACCCTGTCTATTCCCTAACCCAACTGCACCTAAACCATTTAATTGCATGAGGACATGCAACAAGGTAACTTGGGGAGTATGTTGGGTCAAGAAAAAGGTATGTTTTCTCCTTGGTAATAGCTTTATTTAGCACTCATCCTCACATGATTATCTTTGTTTATGGATAAAAGTAGAGGAAATAACAACTAAAGTTGGGTAAAGTAATCTGTAACAAATTAGACGAATCTAAGCAAGAAAAACTGATTTTTACTATCTTTATGTGCAGAAGATGTGAATTGGATGATAGTTGTTCAATCGATAGAACAACAACATCTCATAAAGGAAAAATATAGCGTTGGAGGCAAGCTAGGACAACAGAAAACTAGGAAAACCATTGCTATTTTATGACAAAATCAAATTGAGTATTGCGAAATCCTCAGGATCCCTTGATCCTGAGGGTTCACTTTTATCTATTTACTTTTCTAATTGTTATATATAAGGCCGAAGACAAACTGCACGATTAGTTCAGAAATTCACAGTTTACAATTATTCTTTTAGACATATAATACTGTTACTTTGGTGACGTTGTAACTCTGTTATTCATTTTAATGAAGAAGACTGCATTTAAATCGTAATTATATTATGAGTATCTCATAGCGGGGACTTTTGGCGACTCTGGGCTCAGTCAAGAGAAGATCTACTGCTTCGCCTGTGCTATAATCTTTTCTATTTTATTCTTTACTGTTTGTTTATGTTAAGTTAATATCATTTTGATTATCATGAGGATTATCGATTTCGGTTTGCTTTTGCTATTCATTCGAGATTCAGATTTAACCGTGTGTTATATATGATTAATGCTTTTGGTTGGATTGGTTATGATAGTTTGAGCATTAGATCGCTGATTCATTCCAAGTAATGTTATCATAGATTTCAGAGATAGAATTGATCGCTTTCCGCAATATAGTTATTTGCTCTTCAGATATCATTTGTTATTCTATTATCATTTGCTGTTCAATTATGAGTTGCTGTTCGATTGGGATTTGTTGTTCAGTTGTCGTAGTTCTCTTTAATGATTGAGTGAGTTAGTTTCAATTCCATTTAAGACTGCCAAGTGTGATTCTTTACAGTTGTATTCAGATTCATTTGCTTTCATGATAGGTTAAGTAGAATTGCAAAGTATGTTATTAATTTCTTTCAGAGTTACTTCTTTAAGAATTGTTTGGATTGAGTTTGAAGCAGATAGTCATTAGCAATTGAAATGATTTATTATTAGTTGACCTTTGAATTCACTGCATATATAGTGCTCACACTCTTGAAATAAAAAGACTTGCCTTGGGTTGACAATTAATGTAGGAATTAAGATTTCCTGTAAAAAGACATCTTAGTGGACCAACACTTCTCTTGCTCACCATCTTTCCATATCATGCTCATAGCATGGCTTTCCAATTTTCTCAAAGAGTGGTGAAATTTGTTTTTCTCAATTACATGTCGACAATGCCTCCCAATGTCTATGTTTTCTCTCTAATTTAATATTTTAGCGGATTAGAATTGTAAATTATCTTAAAAAGTCCATCGTTTTTTATTTTTATTTTTCCTGTGTAGTGCGCTTGATATGTTCACCTCGCACTGATAGCGGTGCACCCTGTAAATTTACAGGGTGCACAACAATTAGATGCATGAACATAACACATCACTATTGCGGTGCATTTTGTAAATGAAAATGCGTTGCGAAAGCTATAAATTGTATGTCGGTGCATACATTTTAAGGTTATGCCTCGTGCATTTATATATTCCAAATGCACAACAAAAACACTATTAAAAAATATAGCTCAGTGAATTTGATAACCTGAACGTTTAGTATCGGTGCGAAAAGGTTATACATGCGCACCAATGCATAAGTGAGACGTACCACGATGAAAATTTAAATATGTGAACCAACAACAATGTGTCATACATATGTGTGCATCAGGGAAAGTTATGTTACCATATTTATAATACATTTTTCATTTAATAAAAAAATGTATTTTATGTGTGAGGCTCATGTATTTTATATGTCAATCATGTAACAAAGACGTCAACAAAGGGAATAGGAGCAAGAGCACGAGCAAGTGGCAAACCAACACAATATGGTTCGACCATGGGAGGCTAGAAAGAGGGAGGGGGATTTAGACCCTCACCCTATTAGCACAATGACCTATGTGCTCTTAAGGAATGTAGGCCTTCTCAAGTACTATGAAGAGGTTACATCCCTGAAGGTGCACTCTATCTTGTTGGCACATCTGATTCGCTAATGGAGTGTCCAAGAGTAGGGTTTCCATGTCAGTACTGAGGCATGGTATAGGCCCTGTAAGGAGGAGATATACTTTATCACTCGCCTATCTAAGAGAGGGGAGGATTTTCCCCAGGTCCTTGATGTCCCCCATGGGGTTGCAGTAAAGAGTCAACTTGCCTACTCTCTGAGATATGTTAGGCCTCATGTAGTCCGTCCAGCATATTTTTAGGTGTGTAGTGGACAACTACAAATTTCTTCTTTTGTTGTGCACGATGGTCAAAAGTGGCCGGAATCGAGGCAAAAAAAATTCAAAAAATCTTGTATGGGTAGTGTTTGAATCATGTTTTTGATGGTGGAAATGGATTTAGAACCATCAAAAACCTCTAGGGCACCTAAAATCTTGATGTTTGATAGCTATAACTTGGATTTACAAAAATCCCTACCGGATTTTATCAAAATATGACCAGAATTTCCATGACTTTCAGGGAAAAAAGTCGTCTCGTTAGACTACTTTTGGAACTGCTCCTCATAAGAAAATCAAATCAACTTATGCTTATGGCCATAAACCTTGTTAGTGTTAATATCATCTATATCTACTTATCAACATGTTATTATAAATATTTTATTTATTATATATTTTCCATAGTTATATATTCTTGTTGAAAGTGTACTTTCTTAGTGTTAGTTATATGTTAGTGTTAATATCATCTATTATTATTTTAGTTTATCTTATATGTTAGTGTTAATATCATTATATATTTATCAACATGATATATTTTTCATGGTTATATATGAAAGTATACTTTCTTAGTGTTAATATCATCCATAGCTATTTATCTAAAGGTCTATATATATCTGAAAATTGATATATATAAAATTATAATTTCTCTGGTGGATTGAATTTTTTTAGTTTAATTGGTCTAATGGGTGTAGTTAGAGCACCTTTGCTATTTAGGGAAACATATAGCTTTTCATTTTAATAACTGTATATAATTACTTTTTTGACATAACCATTAATAATAGGGTGTTGTGTTAGACATGACAACATGTTAAATAACATAAAGTTAATAACAGGATGTTATGTAGACATGACAGTTTGGGTGGGTTGATTTTGAGAGGAATTGTCTAACAGAATTTAGGTATTGGAAAGGTGTAAGTACAAACAAGTTTTTCACTTTTTGGGGTTATATTTTCTAACCAAATCTGTGATTTAGAAAAATTGTTGAAATTGTAAATATTAATTATTAAAAGTCCATAATCTCAATGCACCCAAGGTTTTTTGAGCACTAAATTTATCTATATATTGAAAAATAATTTGAATAATAGAAAATAACATTTTCACAAACAATCATGTAAACAAATTTCAAATAATCACAACCAAACTGAATAATAATTGTTAAAAAAAATAAAAAAATAAAATAAAATATTTAGCTTGTTCCATAAAACCCCAATAATCTAATAAAAACTGCACTTTTCTCATTACAAAATCATCATTCACATAAACTGCACTTTCTCATTACAAAATCATCTTTCACATTCACAATAAATAAGTTTATAATAAAATCAATATATCCCTCTAAATAAATTATAATAACAAAAAAAACACAAAAACTAGCCCATAAAAAGCCTATTTCTGCTACCAAAATCAATCAAAACATTTTTTTAATTTCATACATGTCGAGATTTTCGGTTTTGATAAAATGGGCAAAAATCTCAGTAGGTGACAACAATCTGATTTGGTTGCTATATTAGCTCGATTTTGTTTTGGAGAGAGTTAATGCATCCTATATTTGCTGTAAGAGGATTTATGAGGCAGTTAGATTCTCTTAGCTATAAAACAGGTGTCCATAAGGATTGGGGAGTGTGAGTGTTTGAGAGGAAATTGATTCTCTTGTAATCTCCTGTTTTGATAATAAGATTGTCGATGCCTATGTTTGGTGGACGTAGCCCAGAATGGTTGGGTGAACCACGTTAAACTCCTATGTCTTTTGTGATGTGTTTATTTGTTGTTGTTGTCTCTGGTTTTTTCCTGCGCACTGAATGCTCTAACAAGTGGTATCAGAGCATGTTGGAGGCGTGGCGCTGAATGAACCTGCGTGGCGGTGGTTTAATGCTGGACATCAAATTCGCTTGTTCCATCTACGTGGACACACCACAGAAATTGCTGAGGGTTTAAAAGTGTTGCGTATGGATTAAACATTGGCTGAGTGTTTAAAATTGTTGCGTATGGATTAAACATTGTTGTGGTGGATAATTGTTTACGTGGATAATTGTTAAAGCTGCCTGCGTATGACTGTGCATAGACCGGGGGCGTATGACTGCAGTGGATTAAAACAACCTGCGTGTTATGCGTGGATTAAACATGCGTGTTAATGGTGGCTTAAACGTTGTTGCTTGGACATGTTTTGAACGATTGCAGCGTGGGAGGCATAAGTGACAGCGTTGAATGGTGCGTGTTAAAATTTGCTGTGAACCTGCGTTTTGAATGGATCAAACAGTCAGCGCGTGTGCAGGTGGAGTTTTGTTTCAGCGCGTGTGTCTGAGTATGCCAGTGCAAACTGAAAACAGCAACGACGCAGCGTTGAATTAAACGTTGCTCCGTGGACCTGTGCCAGATGCCAGATGCGTATTGCATTAATTACTGGTTCGTGTTGATTGGAAAACTGATGAGCGGCATTATTAATTTTTTTCTAAGTTTTCTGCTTGGCGCGGGTTATGTTAAAACAGGCGCGCCAATAACCAGGATGGTGCAGATCCGATTTAAGTAAGAGCGCTAGTACGCCAAGTTACAGATCGGCGTGGGATTTAAAGGTATACACGCGCCAGTAATAATCACTTACAACATTTTTTAATTGGCGCGGATCGTCTGTTCTTGAGCAAGCGCCAAGTCCCTTTCTGGTGCGCGTGTTTTGCTTCTGGCGCGATTTTTTTCTTCTGCGTGGGCAGCGTGGGCAGCGTGAAGCACTGGTTGTTTTTTGGTTAAAAGATTGCAATATCTTCTAAATTGTAAGCTGAAATTCAAACAGCAAAGGGGTTTGTTTTTTATTATAGAATAAAAGCAATATACAATAAGGCATAGGCATTTGTCATATATTAATTTTTTTAAAAGTTGGAATTGGAGATTCTTTGATTTTTTAAACGAGATGGAGAAAACTCAGAGTGCCCGATTTGAAATCGAGAAATTTAATGGCAAAAATAATTTCGAGATCTGGAAGGTAAAGATGCATGATCTGCTGGTACAACAAGGTGTGGCGAAGGCGTTGTTGGGCAGATCCAAACTGCCTTACCCCGTGACAGATGATGAATGGAATGAATTGGATGGAAGAGCCTTGAGCGGTATTCGACTGTGTTTGGCTGATGATGTTTTATTTAACATCGTGCCAGAGAAGACTGCTGCTGGTTTGTGGATGAAGTTGGAGAAGTTGTATATGACAAAATCCTTGACAAATTGGATTCTCCTGAAGCGGCAGCTGTACAGTTTGCGAATGAAGGAAGGTACTTCCATTAGTGATCATTTGAATGTTTTTAATACTCTAATGGTGCAATTAGAAAGCATAGAAGTAAAATTTGAATCCGAGGATAAAGCCATAACTTTATTGTGCTCGTTGCCTGAGTCGTGGGATCATTTTGTTACTTATATAAGTCTCAGTTCATCCAAAACCATTGAATTTGATGATGTCATCGAAGCTTTGTTGTCCGAGGAGACCAGGAAGCGATCGAATGCTGACACTTCTACATCAGAGGCAATGATGGCTAGAGGTCGTTCTAGAGAAAGACGCTCTGGTAAGCGCAGCGATTCGCGTTCAAAGTCAAAAAGAAAGAAGAGTAAAGTAAAGTGCTGGTTCTGCGGCAAATCAGGGCACTTGAAGAAGGATTGCTGGAAGAGACAAAAAAATGCTAAAGAAGCTTCATCGACAGAAAAGAAGGAAGCAAACATGACTGATACAGGTTCGGCATCTGGTTCAGGTATGAGTGATGAAGTCTTATAAGTTAATTTGTCAAATCATGATCAACATTGGTTGTTAGATTCCGGTGCATCAAACCACATGTGTATTCATAGAGACTACTTTAAGACATATAGATCAGTGAATGATGGAGTCGTGTACATGGGTAATGATGTCACATCTAATATTGTGCGAATAGGGAGTATACAGCTGCAAATGTTTGATGGGACAACCAAAATGTTAATTGATGTAAGACATGTACCAGATTTAAGAAAAAATCTAATTTCACTGGGGGCACTTGACACAAATGGATATAAAACTATCATTCAAGGTGGAGTAATGAAATTTTACAAAGGTATTTTACTAGTAATGAAAGCTAAGAAAGTAGGAAATATGTTTCAATTAGAAGGAAGAACAGGGTTAGTTCATGTGTCTACTGTGTCTGAACATGACAGTAGTTCCATTCGCCTATGGCATCAAAGGTTGGGCCATATGAGCGAAAGAGGGTTAAAGATTTTGGTTGATCGCAAGTTACTTCCTAATCTAAGGTCTGGAAAGTTAGATTTCTGTAAACATTGTCTGTTTGGCAAACAAAGTAAGCAAAAGTTTAAAACAGGCAAACATACTAGTAAATGAATACTTGATTATATCCATTCAAATGTTTGGGGTCCAGCACCTACAACCTCATATGGTGGCTCGTCGTATTTTGTATCGTTTATTGATGACTTTTCTAGGAAAGTGTGGGTCTACATGTTGAAAAGGAAGTCTGATGTTTTTATAGTTTTCAAGCAGTTTAGAGCATTGGTAGAAAACATCACTGGTAGAACTATAAAATGTTTACGCACTGACAATGGTGGTGAGTTTACCTCCAACGAGTTTGACAACTATTGCAAGGATGCAGGGATCGAGAGACATAAGACTACTATTTATACTCCTCAGCAAAATGGAGTTGCTGAACGCATAAACAGGACTCTTTTAGAGAGAGCAAGGAGTATGCTGAGTAACGCTGGTTAGCAGAAGGAGTTGTGGACAGAAGCAATGGCTACAACTTGTTATGTGATAAATAGGTCGCCATCGACAGCGATAGGTTGCAAGATTCCTCAAGAGGTATGGAAAGGTCACCCTTGTGATTATTCTAAACTCAGAGTGTTTGGTTGTGATGCATATGCTCTAGTGCCTAAACATCAGCGAACTAAATTATATCTGAAATCGAAAAGGTATATCTTTGTTGGGTATGGTGATGGAACAAAGGGATTTAGATTGTGTGATCCTACTACCCACAAAATCATCATCAACAGAGATGTAAAGTTTGATGAATCCTCTCTTGTACAGTTAGATGTAGATAATAAATTGAAACATGATGATGTATCTGATTTTCAGCACATTCAATTTGACAGCACTTCTAATGATAGTCATGATGACCATAGTTCAGATTCTAGTCATGAACAGGTTTCAGAATCAGATTATGAACAGGGTTCAGATGTAGGTCATGAACAGGTCTCAGATGGTGATCATGAAGAAGTTCCTACAGATGGTAGTCAGCCAATTGCGGAAGCACCAGAAACATCCTTAAGGAGGTCTACAAGAATCAAACGCCCTCCGAGAAGGTATGATGATTATGTTACTTCAGTTGCTTTGACCGCTAACAATGATGAACCTTTGTGTTATCAGGAAGCTGTAGAAGGTTCAAAGAGTGACAAATGGAAAGCAGCTATGAAGGAAGAAATGATGGCCTTAGGTAAGAATGGCACATGGGATCTGGTTGAACTTCCTAAAGGTAGGAAAACTGTGGGATGTAAATGGGTTTTCAAGGTAAAACGGGGTGTGAATGATACAGAGGAAAGATACAAAGCGAGGCTGGTTGCAAAAGGGTTTTCTCAGAAAGAAGGCATAGACTTTCATGAGATATTTTCACCAGTTGTTAAAATTGTTTCAATTAGAATTGTGTTAGCGTTAGTTGCTTTGCTTGATTTAGAATTACAGCAACTAGATGTTAAGACTGCATTTTTACATGGTGATTTAGATGAGGAAATTTATATGGAACAACCGGAAGGGTTTTTTCAGCATCGCAATAAGAAATTTGTTTGCAGGCTCAAGAAGTCGTTGTATGGTCTGAAGCAGTCGCCTCGATAGTGGTACAAGAAATTTGATTCTTTCATGTTGAGTCAAAAATATATAAGAAGTGAATATGATCATTGTGTTTACTTTAAGCAGTTAAGTAATGGCATGTTCATTATCTTAGTGTTGTATGTTGATGATATGCTTTTAGCAAGCAAAAGCATTGAAGAAATCAACAGGTTGAAGACTCAGATGGCAAGGACATTTGATATGAAAGATCTAGGAGCAGCAAGACAGATTTTGGGCATGGAGATTTTCAGAGACAGGAGCAATGGTAAGCTGTGGCTATCACAACAGAAGTATATTGAGAAAATACTTTTGAGGTTTGGTATGAACAATGTGAAGCCTGTGTCAGTCCCTCTAGCTTCTCATTTTAAGCTTTCTTCCAGTTTATGTCCTAATACAGATGAAGAAAAGGATTATATGTCTCGAATTCCATATGCTAATGTAGTAGGATGTTTGATGTATGCGATGGTTTGTACTCAACCAGATATTTCACATGCAGTTGGGGTTGTCAACAGGTATATGGCAAATCCGAGTAAAGAACACTGGTCAGCAGTGAAATGGGTGCTTCGGTATTTGAGAGGCACAAGTAGTTATTGTATTACTTACAATAAGAGTAGTGAATCTGTTTGCGGGTATGTTGATTCTGATTTTGCAGGTGATTTGGATAAGAGAAGATCAACTTCAGGGTATGTCTTTACTCTTGCAGGTGGAGCTATTAGCTGGATGTCAAAGCTACAAAACATTGTTGCTTTATCCAGTACTGAAGCAGAATACATTGCTGCTTCGCATGCTTGCAAAGAAGCGGTTTGGCTGAAAGGTTTGCTTGGTGAATTTGGTAGGTTACAGGACAACATCAAGTTACTTTGTGATAGTCAAAGTGCAATACATTTGGCTAAGAATCCGGCCTATCATAGTAAATCAAAGCATATTCCAATTAAGTACCATTTTGTAAGACAGGTTATCACTAAAAGGGAAGTCTCTCTTGAAAAGGTGCATACAAAGGAAAACTGTGCAGACATGTTCATGAAACCAGTTTTGTTAGAGAAGCTGCGTTGGTGTTTGGCTTCTCTTGGCTTGCAGAAAAAATAAATAATAAAGAAACAGGGCATCAGGCTAATTGTTGTCAAGGTGGAGATTGTTGAGATTTTCGGTTTTGATAAAATGGGCAAAAATCTCAGTAGGTGACAACAATCTGATTTGGTTGCTATATTAGCTCGATTTTGTTTTGGAGAGAGTTAATGCATCCTATATTTGTTGTAAGAGGATTTATGAGGCAGTTAGATTCTCTTAGCTATAAAACAGGTGTCCATACGGATTGGGGAGTGTGAGCATTTGAGAGGAAATTGATTCTCTTGTAATCTCTTGTTTTGATAATAAGATTGCCGATCCCTATGCTTGGTGGACGTAGCCCAGAATGGTTGGGTGAACCACGTTAAACTCCTGTGTCTTTTGTGATGTGTTTATTTGTTGTTGTTGTCTCTGGTTTTTTCCTGCGCACTGAATGCTCTAACAATACACAAACTAAAAACGATTTTGAACCCAATTTCAATCACCTTACTGTTTAAGGCTAGTTTGTTATTAAACCATACTTTTGGACTTTTGTTTAATTTTTAAAAAACAAACATACTGTTTTTTACATAAGATTCAGAAAACACATCCACAACACAATAATAGTTACCTCTAGATCATTTCAAGACCATCTTTTGCAAAATTAAATTTTTTAGTGTTAATATTATTTATAGTTATTTATCTAAAGATTTATATATATCTGAAAATTTATATGTTAATGTTAATATCATCTATGTCTATTTATCAACCTGTTATCATAAATATTTTATTTATTATATATTTTTCATGATTATATATTCTTGTTGAAAGTTTATTGTCTTAGTGTTAATATCATCCATAACTATTTATCTAAAGGTTTATATATATTTGAAAATTTATATATATAAAATATAATTACTCTTTTTAATTGAGTTTTTTCAAAGTTTAATTGGTCTAATGGCTGTAGTTAGAGCAACTTTGCTATTTATGGAAATTTACAATGGCTATAGTTAGAGCACCTTTGTTATTTATGGAAATTTATAATGGCTTAGTTAAAAACAGACCTGCTGTTTTTTAAATAAAACTCATAAAACACATGCACAGTACCATAGTTCCCTCTGAATTATTTCAAGACCATCTTTTGCAAAATATTTGTCTCTAAATAATCAGGCCAAAAAACACTGGCCATCTCATTTAGGTAAAAAGCAAATAAAATAGCATCCGGTAGAGTAGCCTAAATAGGTTTCCAGAAACTTTGAGCTGCTTTCGTAGTCAGTAAACTTAATCGATTTCATTTCGATTCAACTGGGATTGTCATACAATCCAGAAATATATATGAAGTCAGAATTTGATTTTAAATAATAAAATCAAGAATTGCTTTAAAAAGGTATTTGTTTTTATTTTATTTTTAATTTCAAAATGTATAATGGTTAAGATAAAATTATAATAAGTTGTATAGTTTTTTTGGTACAATTTAGTATAAATTTTTGAGTCAAATTTTGAACTTTGTTGTTTAAATTTCATTTCTAACTTCATATATGATTCAGGATACTGAATAAACCCAAACACATTTTATATATGATTCCGCTTACTGAAAAACCCCGGAACATTGAAATTATAAAGATTTAATAATTTGTGATTCCAACCATATCCTGCCCAATTCTAAATAAATTATACCAAAAAATATACCAAAAAACTTCCAAAACCAAATCAAACCTAACCAACAAAAAATCACTTTCACTATCATTTTAAACTGAACGGACGGCATATAAGAGCCTTAAAATTGATTCACAATTTCAACCTACACAGTCCATGAGCGAGATACTGTTCGACTGTCTTCCAGTTGTTGGGGAGCTTGGGCTTGAATTTGCCCATGCCATTCCCATCAAAGCTGCCAAATAAGGATATACATAAATATTAACTCAAGCCTGGAACGAAACATATATTGAGCTAGAAAAAATTCACGCTTCTTCAATAACCATTTATCAAGAAAAATCCCTGTAAAATGTAATGAACGAGCCCTGATCTTATCTCAAATGGCATGAAAGCATAAATATTCTTAATAATAAGAATACAAATTTCCACTTCCTTTAACAAAACCATGGCAAACAGTGAAACTACTATTTGATCTCTGTCACTGACAAATTTGCTATATTCACAATATAAACATTAAATTAGGTAATCTCTGCTATGTACCAATGTCAGCTAGGTTATAATAGGGTGAATATGAATGTAGCAATCTAGAGTTAACTTAATTAGTAAAGTATCTCTGCTATTGATAAGTTATGGATTTAATTCTCTTTAAGCAGCTCAAAGTTCTGACTCAATCTCTTCACACACAGCTCAGTGTTTGAGCCTATACGATAAGCCCATAAAAAGTAGTCCCTTTAAGTGGGTGCATCTATCTGATACAATATATCTACCTGGTACAATATTCAGTGGACTATCTCCAAAAACCACATAGAAAAAGGAAAAAATGAACATGGCAGTTATAAATTACTAAGGGAGCCTACTTTGTATTGGCAGAGTGAATGACCTGGATGGACCAGAAATGTAGGTGTAAGAGCTTTTGAAAAACCCAAGACTTCGGTAATACTCGACAGAAAATAGTGACAGACAAAGATGAACTTGGTCCTCTCCCCATACCACATTCGTATCAGAATTGCGATTGTTCGATGCAGAAGCTGGCCGCGATGAGTAGGACATAAGATTACACCCACATTTACCTTTTCCCGACAGAATCGGAAGCAGGTAATTCATGTATAAATGTCTGAATCCTCCCATGGCATTTACCACTGATCCGAGACGCTTGATAGAATCCCCCATGTCAGGCCAGTGTTTGGTGCAAACCAGTTCCCACACACTATCATTCATGGCTTCCTTACGCCACACTCTACAGACGCAGGCGGCTACTGCCAGAGACTGAGCATCAAGATGCTTGAAAACATGGTGCATTAGGTCACAGCTCTGAACAACTCCATCCCGGTTATATGTTTTCTTTCTTTGCATCAGCCCAAACGCCATGGTCTGGTGTGGTCTGGTCTGGACTGGATTGGATTGGAGTCCTCTTGAATGCTTCAATCCTTCAATAATTTATTTTGGAAAACAACCCCAAAACTGAAGACATATAAATAGAACGAGCGGTTATCAAGGAGCTGAATCCACAGAGAACACCGAGTCGTTAAACCTCCGGGTCAACCGTTTGTTTCACGTGTATCCATGCCTTGGAAACGGACAGACTAAAAAACAACGTCTGGTTTTGTCCTCCATTAATCGAAGTCTTAAACCAACGGGAATTAATTGGAATCCGCCCTCCCCTTCTCGTGTCGTCTATTCGCCTTAAATTTCGGCCGGTATGGGGTACGTTTAAGATCTCGAAATGGATTATCTTTTTGGCTGAACATATACTCAAAACATTTGTCGTATATTCGGATGCAGTCCCTTGATAAACCCCAAACAGGCTCCAAACTTTACCTACTCTCCACTCTGCTAAAAGGCTTCGGATTCCAATACCTAAGCATGCCACGTTGTAATTCCAGCAATATCCACCTGCTGAGCATTATTTAATGTTGCCTGGGTTATCAGATTTTAAACTAATTAGAATTTGAAAGTTTATTGGGTTGAAATTTCAAAATTGTGAGTTGTTTATAGTGGGATTTTTTGGATTTTTTGATGAAAAAAATTTGAAGTGAAATCTTGATTTGTGTTATTTAAACTAGTTTTTTTTATTGTATATATGGATTCAACACCCTAAAAAACCCTTGGGCACTTGGATTGTGCAGGGTTACCCATCAAACTTGTGGTTTCAACAAATTCGTGCCGGATTTTAAAGAAATTAGACTGAAAAAAACCACCTGAAAAACTTCCAAAAAAACAACTCTTTTGGCTAATTGAAATTGAAATTGAAATTAGATAATGAATAATAAATAATAAACAAATTTAAAATAAATATAGTTTTATAGTATTTATGTGAAATGTAGTTTATTTAAAAGGAAAATTAAACTGGTTTAGATTTATTGTTCAGATGGATCTATGTTAATATATTATAAGTAAAGGTTTAAATAGGATGGTAGACATAACAGCACATAATGGTGGCCTATAATTTTAGCCTTTAAAATGGTTTACGATCTCAAAGAAAAATAATTATTTAACAATAGATAATTTTTAAAAGGTTAGAGATTTTTAAATATGGTATAAGTTTATAATTAATTTTATTTAACCTTAATTCAAGGTTTAAAATTTATAGGAGTAAATTAAAGTATATTAGTGGACCCATATAAATTAAATAGCTAGTAAATGTGAATCAATCTATAAGAAGGGCATAATCTAATTTATAGGCTAAAGACCTTTTTCACGACTATAGTCAGGTTAGTTTTAATCAAAATCCTACTAAGATTTTTTAAAACTTAAGTTTAAATTGTTTAATATGAATAATTCTAGTGCTGAATCTATTTATGCATTCAAAAATGTATTTTAAAAAAACAAAAAATCTTGAAATTGTATTGTCAAATTTTGGTAAATTCTAGTGAAAAAACTATTTCGTCTATAAGTTAGACTACGCCTATATAAGCTTCAAAACATTTAGTTCATCATATATCTTAGCCTAAAAAAATTTAATTATAATTTTATTTAAATTTAAATTTTATTATTTCTAATGATAAAAAGAATTAATATATAACTTAAACTTGTATACATTAAAAAAAAAACCTGTAACAAGATTCTTAATCATAAAGTTTCACTTCCACTTTACCGTGGAAATTTTTATTATGTAAATAGACATTGTTACAATACCATGATTTATTAATACCACATGCTCAAAAAATCATAACTCATTTCATATGACACTTGTCAAATGACATTTTTTAAATCAAAAAATATAATTAATTAAAATAGCAAAAAAATATAACTACTTTGGAAATAAATCTCATTCTTTAATTTGTGTGTATTATTAAGAATATTCTGTAGAAACTAAAACTCTATAATCCACTTAAAAATTATTGATAATTAAATTAAGATTCAAAAACCTTATTATAAAATAAACATACCTATAAATGTAATTAATTAGTATATTAATTTAATTTAATTTTAAATTTTAAACTTTAATAATTTTTAAAATCTTATTTAATAAATTAAATAAACATTTCTATAAACATAATTAATTAATATATTGATTTAATTTTAAATTATAAATGTTAATAAAAAAATAATTCTTACCGGGTGCAAGCTCCGGAAGTGATGATTGATGTTATGTGATTAGTTCTCCACATTTCACTAGTTTCAATCCCACTTCTTCACCCCTGTGAGCATCACCCGATGCAATGAGTGCTAAGTGAACTATTCAAAAATCATGAGAAATTAGTCAGTTACGACTACCTCTCATGGAAATGGTCATACGTTTGAATGACTTACTTAACGCAGTTGAATCCCAAAAATGATATCTAATATAATGCACTTCGTAAATCCCCCATACTTAAATTCAAAAAGAGTCAAGGGATCTCTACTTGAATGGTTCATGAGGCACAATACTTGCTAAGGTTTTGCAAATGGGGTAGCAAGCTAAGTGGGCTTGATTGTGGGAAAAACTCCACAGTTAAGCGCGCTTGAGCCACAGGAGTTCTGGGATGGGTGACCTCCTGGGAAGTCCTGGTTACCGGGTGCAAGCCCCGGAAGTGATGATTGATGCTATGTGATTCGTGTTGAATCCCAAAAATGATATCTAATATAATGCACTGTATAAATCCCCCATACTAAAAATAATTCTTATTTAATAAATAAAAAATTATTATTTTATTTTTTTTAATTAATATTTATTTAATTTTTGATTGAAAAATTAATTAAATTTACTTGGAAAATTGTTATTACCCTTTATACCACAAATTACCTACATCAAGTTAAATGCATATGATATATTAAATTTATAATAAAGGTTTATTATAATAACTAAAATCTTTTTACTTAACCATATATATATACTATCGAAATGAAATTACCTACATCAAGTTAAATGCATATAATATATTAAATTTATAATAAATGTTTATTATAATAACTAAAATCTTTTTACTTAACCATACATATATATATATACACTATCGAAATGGGATGATTTGGAAATATAAAATCAAAATTAATATTATAATTTTAATTTCAGAATGCAGTTTTTTTATAAATTTGAAAATACAGAATCAAAATTAATATTATAATCTTAATTTCAGAATGCAATTTTTTTATAAAAAAATATTATAATCTTAATTTCAGAATACGGGTTTTTTATAAACGAATAACATTGAAATGTGATGACTTCGAAATGCAAAATCAAAATTAATACTACAATCTTAATCTCATAATGCAAGTTTTTATGATTCATACTGTTATAGAAATATCCTTAATGTGATTATATCTATTTCTATAATATTATAATTCTATTTTATTATTATTTTTATTTCTATAATATTATAATTATTTTTATTATTATTTCTTCTTTTAGATTTCACGGTTAATTATAATATTGTTTGAACTTTCAGTTATGGCTATAATATTTTATACAGGTGACCTAATAAAATTGTATTTTAATTTTATTAACTATTTTCATATTGAATAAAAAAAATATTAAAAATAAAAATATAAAATAAATTATAATATCTTTACCCTTTTTACTATAATAGTGTATTATAATTAAATTTCAACCGTGGGTCGTATATTTAACAAACTTGGTCAATGTATTAGATCTTAACCTTCAATGTTTCGCGATATTTATTCTGACAAACTCAATAACAATGTATTTCGTCAAAGTTCTGTCAACTTATTAGATCTTAATTATTCAATGTTTCGTAATATTCATTCTGACAAACTC
The DNA here is from genome assembly GCA_031772625.1 of Pinus tabuliformis. NCBI lineage: Eukaryota > Viridiplantae > Streptophyta > Pinopsida > Pinales > Pinaceae > Pinus > Pinus tabuliformis. The sequence goes on from CM062804.1 coordinate 1,604,393,400, forward strand.
CATAACAATGTATTTAGTCAAAGTTTGTTTACTTAATTCAGGGATAATTTGCATTCTTTTATAATCTCGGGATGATTTTGTCCAAACAAAATTTTGGAGAAACTTTTTGGTAGAGTTGAGCCCCACAATCTTCGAATCACTATTTAAAAAATTATTCATTATCCTTGCATCTTTATTTAAAAATATAGATAATAAAAGCTGACTAATTAATCTACTTTTGACGTACTGTTGGGGCTTTAGTTTATTTCTTCTTTCTATAAAGTAGATAAAAGTTGAATGACTTCTGCTCTCATCAAGAAGATATTGGTCCATATGGTATATATCTATATAGTATATTTTCTGGTCTATGGATCAGGTTATACAAGTTATAATGTTGCTGATATTTTTTTTTGATGTTCGTTGTAATATGATGTCGACATTATACTGATGATGATGAGGATTCAATTGGGTTAGTAATACTTAAGAACAAAAATTAGAATATTCTTGAGTAGAATGTGCATTAGGCAGATATTTGATATTTATATTTATGCAAGAAGAAAAAATAAAGATGTTGTGAAGGTATTGGTGTGGTATGAATAGATGTGATCCAAAATTTAAATTAGGATGAAGAAAAAAAATAAATGAAATAAAAAAGAGGTTTAGTTTTAAGGTATAATGATTAGTTAAAGGGAATTAAGTAGAAAGCCTCTAAAATTTATTTTAAAAAGACAATTATTTGAAAAATAAACTTATTAATGGGAGGTAAATTGATGTTAATGGTAATTAATGACAAATAAATTGTTAACGAGTAATTTGTTAAGAAACAAGATGTCAACAAATTTGTTAAGAAACAAGATGTCAACAAATATGTTGTTGACATTGATGAAGGAACCTAATGAGGGTTTCATTCATTCGAAACTTATCCACACTAGTGGAGGCGAAGTTGGTGAACTAGGTGTTCCCATTGTCTCAAAAAAATTCTTAATAGTTATAAAGAATCCTATTCATTCTATAAAAGAATCTTAGAGACAATGAAAAACATTTACTTTGGATCTTCGAGACAATGAACAAAGTTAATATTGAATCTTGGAAATACTTGATTTAATGATGAACTATAGTAGTAAGAGGGTTCAATATTCATTTTATTGCTTTCAAGGTAAGTACAAAGTGACTCCAAGGGGGGCATTCTAGGAGGTAAAAGTGTTGAAAATAGTAAAAGAAGAATCAAACTACACGGTCATGGGAGAAATGGCTTTGTGAAACTAAGAAGGTTCTAGATGGAGTAATGAGAGTGTTATACATGTACCAAGGTGGTTTTCATCTAGCGAAGATACTAAGGGAAGACTTGAAGGCATTTAATTCATAGGTTAAGAATTATTAGAGATGTTTATTCCCTAAGGTATTCTCTAGTTACGATTTTCCTATTGTATCATATAGAGCAATTATGTGTGTGATCCTTTTCCTTAAGAAGTATTATTATATTTGGTGGAGAAAAAGATGAAACACATAGTTCATAAGCCCACCTAACCTGCTTAATTTATTTCAATAAAATTTGCATTGGATTTTATGCCCCATTTTGGTAGGCGTATTCTCTTGTGTAGGAGGATTTCGATGACTTGGCATGACACTTCTTGGCCAATCAATTTCATTACTATTTTTGAGCATTTGTCATAGGTTTTGAGACAACTCATCTATCATGGGGCACATGTAACACTCCTTGAGGCAATTTTGGGCTATTTATGGACATATGGTCTTATATAAATATGTTGTGTGAAGAGCGAAGAGCACTCTCCTAAAATTTCACTTTTTGAGCTTGTTTTCATCACTTAAGAGGGTCTACCTATCTCTTTAGAGACTATAATGTTGGGTATGTATTATATTTTTTGCAATACTAACCCAACACATGATTCATATGTGTTGGATGCATTAGGGGGATCACAAAGGGTGGCATCCTCCCTATCTGGGAGGGTTATAAGGTGGGTGGAGCCACCCTACCAAAATAATTAGTTATTTTTTTATGTTTGTTTTTGGTGGTTTTCAACATAGGGTTTTCACTTTTGGGAGTTTTATGGCACATGATTATTGTGGTCCATGGTAATGTAGTTTTGTTTAAGGAACTATGGTTGTATTTTAATATATAGTTAATGGATTAGGGGTTTGTGGATGTTGCATATACATATTGTAAGACTCTAAAAAAACTTTATGGTTTTCCTAGCTTTGGGTTTCTAGGGTAAAATATCTATGTTACATGTGTGTGCGCACATGCATGTGCAAGCGTGCACCATTGCATTGTTTCTATTTTTATTAAGAATCATTTTGCAACAATTAATTGTACAGGGATAAAACAAAAATTTGGTGTTATATCAGTTTGGCTTCTAGGGGATTCCTTTCTTACAAAAGGTTCTGGCTCATGAACATGGTAAACCTTGTTATGGTGGGAAATTTGTAGTATTTATTCTTGTGGTGAAAGGAAATGGTGAGCAGTTCAAAGATAAAGATAATGAAATTCAATGGATAGGGTTTTGAGTTATGGAAGCTCAAAAAGGAAAACATTTTGGTGGAAAAAAATTTGTGGATCATTGTGGATAGTGGTGCTACACTGACGAGGATGACGACAATAGATTGTGCAAGTTCAATAAGAGGAAAAGAGAAAAATATGGTTGTGCCTCTTAGATTCACTATTATTCAATGCTTTAAGAGAAGCTAGAATGAAGGTATACCACTAACAAGTTAGTGGCTTTGTATTAAACAGTAACAATTTAGGGGCTTTGTATCAAACTATGTCCTAGGTGAGTAAATTGTTCTTATGGAAGAAGTTATATAACTTGAGAATGAAGGATGGATACTTGGTGATAGAGTATATGAACACCTTCAATACTATGGTAAGTCAATTATTATCTATTGATATTAAGACTCAAGGAGATAAGTGTATCAATTTGTTTGTTCATTACTAGACTTGAGGGATAACCTAGTGCTGGCTTGATGGGAACTGACCCAGGTTCAACGTTAGTCAGCCAAGCAAATTCCTACACTACTAGCCTTTTCGGCATCAATCCACGAAGCACAGACTGAAGTCTCACCCAAAGTAGTATGGGGGGATGTAGGAACCAAGCTTCTGCACCTTGAGATGATTGTGATGTCAGTGTTATACCTTAACTCTTCCTTCGCATAGATCGATAAACCCTTAGGGCTTATCGATGTACTTCTCTATTAGCCCTTCAGTACCTCTGCGAAGGTCTGCGATCATCCTTCGCGTAACCTTAACAGGCGATCTCGACACTTACGTGCCTTTGTAACTACTTTGTTGTATAGTTCTCCGAATTATCTTAAGTGTTTGCCAATTCTATCATACAATTTAGATTGTCTTTGCGTAAACATATATCTCTACTTGCGTTCATATAATAGAGGAAAACATATAGATTCGCACATAAATTTATCAGTAAAACATAAACCCAGTGCTTAACCTAACATAATCGCATGCAATTGATAAAAGTAAAATACACAGTAATTTCTGAATACTCTTCTTTATTGATGATCTAGATTTTTAGTACAGACTCTGACTACCATGCGCACATAGCTGCACGGGTCCATGCACTCAGCTACGGACTTCTACCCTACGCCTCTGCGTACTCAGCTACAGATCCTTCTTTCTACGCTAAGACTCTTGGTCTTAGCTCCTTACAGACTCATTAATGACTCTATCTCCATCAACTCTTCTTACTTACTTAGACTCCTCGAAGACCTCATTTTTATATAATCCCATGGTCTGTGGACACAACTTATCTAAATTAAGGGCGGAAACCCTTTTTGACTCTTGATATCTTCGCGCTCCGTGACCACGAAATGTGGATACTTTACATTTCTTTATACCAAATTCGGGCATTCTGCCCCAAAACTTAGGTTTTTAACCCCAAAATTGACCCTAGGGGACCCGTTCGCAACAGGCCCCCAACACAAACATGGTGACTCGCCCTCAAGTCACTCGGCCGGTGCAGAGATCTTGTCGTGAAGACCTCCCAACTCTACTTGGACTACTGCAACTTCGACAATGCACTGTGTTTCCACTTGCGTCATCTCCTCAACCAGCTGCTCCGTCACTGGCCCTGTACTATCTGAATGTATCCTCTACCGAGTCGCCTGTAGACTAGCTAGCTTCCCTTCGATGGTGGAGGTGAGTGCATAGGCTTCATCAAGCCAAGGCCATATTCTGGCCTCGAGGATGCTTTCTTTGCGCTGCGTTGCATCCACCTGCTCCTTTAGTCCCTTTGCCTCCTGCAGTTTTGCTAGCCTCTGTGTAAGGGAAACAGTGCGCGTCGTTGCTTTGATTTCATCATATCGCTGCTGCAGATCGTGGGCCTCCAATTCCAACCTTTGCAAGGTGGGATCCTCCTGCAAATTGGTAACCACTTTGAGTTCCTGCTCAAAGAGTGCTGTACACTTTGTTACGACATTGTTTACTGCTACCACAGCGTCCTTCACAGCTGTATCGCACTACTCTCTGACTTATCGCGGGGTTGAAGGTTGGGCCTTCAACTGCAGTTCTGCAATCTTGAGGTTCAGGTCAAAATGAACCTTCGCCAACTCTGTTCTAGCATCGCATACTCTAGCAGCGAGCTTCTGAATCTGCACATCTATTGGCTCATCATCAGGAATGGCCAACTCTAGGACATACCTGCATGCCTCAGCCACCACCTTGGTCATGCGCTCATTTTTGTCTGTGATGGCTTTGATGAGGTTAACAACAGAATCTCTCTGTACCGTCATTTGAGCATTGTTAACTTTCTGCTCACAGATTACCTCTAACGTGCGCTGTTCGCCGGCCCAAAGTTCTATGATCATGCCATCCTGCAAATTATGAAGCGCCTCACTAGGAAGCACGACCAAGTTGAGCCCAACTCCTTTGAGGGCACTGACAGCAGGCCTGTCAGCTTCAGTCTCTGTGGTTAGCACTCCCTTCGGCAGCATTATTTCCTGGGGATCCAGTGTACACACCATCCTTGCTGGTTCCAATGTGCCGGGTGCTAAAATAGTTGACACTGCGCTACTTCGTCCCATGCTGGTCTGGACCTGTGACGCCTGGATCTACAACTCACTTAGACCCATCTGAATGGCCCCCAAGGCCTGCTTCTGTTGTAGCTCGAACTACTGCAGCAATTCCACAGTGGCATCTCTGACCGTATCACCAATATCATTTAGATCACCTTCTATTAAGGTGATCGAATCGAGAGAAGTCTTGCTGGCCTTAGACTTCTTTCACATCCCTACTTTCTCTAGATCTTTGTTACGCTTAACGCGGAACAGAGTGGTCTCTAGGTTTGCTCCTCCTTGGTATGATTATTGGTCCTCCTCCTCTATCTTCGGAGAAGGCGACTTCTGATTCCTATCAGAGTCGTGCTCCTCTTCTTCCGTCTGTCCTTCCATTTACTTTGTGGTGGCGTGCTCTGCCTTGTCCTTGTCTTCAGCCTCCTTTATTCTCTTTGTGGCCAACTACTCCATCTTCAGCTTGGCCTCTTCCTTTTTCTGCTGCGTTGCGGTCTAGCTAGACGCAGCTATCGAGTCTGAGGCAGTGCACCAATCTATCGGCCAACGCTCGAGGACCTTTGTAATTGCATCATTTGTGGCCAGGTATGGCAAGTCATACCATTTCTGCTCAGGGTCCTTTTGTGCACATATCAAGACCTGGTGATATTCGACATTGAAATCCACATATTGCTGCAACTTCTCATACATAGTGGGTGACAATTGTGGTTTGCAGTTGATGGCCATATGGATGCTCATCTCCATCAAGATCCAAAAGATATTGCTATCCTTGACCCTTTAAGGGTCCTTCATAGCCCATAGCTAGAATAAGAGATAAATTAATTGTTGGATTGGCGCTATATTGGGACGAGATGTTAGACGCATCGATAGAAAATCCTAGGCTTATTTGTAACAATAGAATGATTCAAATATTCGTCATCTTTGTATGGAATCACGTGGGCTTCTGGTAGGTCAGGCACGACATGAGGAAACTGGCTATCCTTTGGTAACTCCTACACGACCAACACTATGGACAATAGCAGCCAGGCATAGTGGAATGTTTTGCTATGATCCTGCGCCTCACTGCAGTTCACGAGGAACTCCCCACAAAGATAGCACACATAGTTAAATTGTACGACCTCCACGCACTGGGCCACTAAGGCTACTATTGGTGTCGACACTTCATCTGCACGACACTTTCACATAATATTTCCTACCAAGATTTGCGTTGCTACTTTGACCACAAGGTTAGCTATACTTGCGATGGCATAGCCGCATGGCTTCTTAGCGAGTTTGAACTTGTCCTTGGGGATTTAAGCACTTCTGCTGGTACTTCTACACTTCCAACCTTCGAGGTAGCTCCCTCAGCTGCCATTACTACCTCCGGGGCAGTTCCTTCGGTTGTCATTACTTCTCCCGCACTCACAGTTTTTGCAGGCGCCGACATTATGCTAGACAACAACACCTGTGTCTCTGTTGGCAACTTCACAAACGCTGAAATCGCTATCAAGGCTTCAAAGATCTCAGGGTTCATACGTGCCTTAGAGCTTAATACCTCAATTCTCAAAATGCCAAGTGTTTTTCGCTGGGCAACCACCTGTAATTTATAGGCATTTTCAAATTCAAATCTGACTGTTCCCCCCATAACTCATTCATAAATGCTGGATTGGTGACAGATTTTCACAGATATTGCCCTTAAATTTTGACTTAAATGTTGCCCCCCACCCCCCCGCTCCATTTGGTTGTTTTCGGACTATCAAGTCATGAACAGTGACCATAACGGTCACTTTTCAGCTGCCCTGCATGGTCCCTTCTTGGATAGCGCAGTTCCCTGCGCATGCCTGCTGATACTGCGACATTTATTCATTCCGCGCAGTTCCCCAATCGTGCAGCTCTCTAGCCTGGGCAATGTAGTTTATAGTCCCGCGCCTCCTTTCAGCTGCCTGGAGTGCTAAGACTGTGCTTCCATCATGTAGTCATCTAGCTAGATCGGTAGTGTATGGCTTCAATTAGCCGCCATTCACCCGTCCTAGGAATGGTTCTCCATTCAATTTTACCAACTGAACTACTCCACCATTGGTAATCTCCTTGATGACATAGGGCCCCAGCCAATGCATCCTAAATTTCCCTGGAAATTTATCAAACTTGCTGTCATATAACAAAACCATATCATTTACCTTGAAGGTGCGTAGTTTGATGTGCCGATCGTGCCATGCCTTTTCGTGCTCCTTTTGAACCTGTTGATGGAATCTAGCTAGAAATCTATCTTCTTCAAGCTCTGTTAGCTATGCGAGCCTCTCCTCTAGGTCTCTGCACTCCACCATTCTTGTGAATTCCGCTATGCACAGACTAGGTACAATGTATTCCATCTGCATCACAGCTTCCATGCCACAAACCAGTCTGAACGACATTTTTCCAGTCAACTTCTTGCAAGTCGTTCTATAAGCCCATAGCATCGCGGGTACGTGAACATCCTAGTCGTTTCTTTGAGCAGTGCAAACCTTCGTGAGCGTGCTCTCCAATATTTTATTGAACGCTTCCACCGTCCCATTAGCCTACGGATGATAGGGTGTGCTCTTCTGATGGTACACCTGAAACTCCTCCATCATCACGCTGATTGTCTCATTAAGAAAATGCGTACTGTGATCGCTCATTAAAATTTTTGGAAAATCGAACCTTGTCAACATGTACTCAAAGATGAATTTTGCTGTTGTCACGCTTGTATAGTCCTTCACAGACTACGCCTCCGCCCATCTAGTTAAGTACTCTGTTGCGGTGATGATGTACCATGCACCTGTCTTCTTTTCTGGAGGCTGAATTGGTCCTGTAAAGTCAATCGCCCACTTCTCGAAGGGCTGTAGTGATATCTGCGGATTCAGCGGCAGCTCATCCCTGCGTGAGGGTCTACCCATCCTTTGGCATGCATCGCATGCCCTACAATATGATTTTGAATCCTTATGCAAGGTTGGCCACCATAACCCAGCGCATAGGATCTTTTGCGCTATTGCTTTTCCTGCATAATGACCTCCCGCGACTCCGTCATGAGCCTCAACGAGGATGCTATTTTGTTTGAACTCTGGCACATAACATTGCAATATTTCATCTAACCCCATTTTCTACAAGTGCCCTACAATGATAGAAAATTTTGTCGCGCGCACCACCAGTTCCTTCTTCTGTTGGCTTGTATATCCTTCCGGAGCCATACCTGTCATTAGGAAGTGTATAATATCTTCAAAGTGACTTTCCATGATGCTTACTGCAAAGAGCTGTGCATTAGGGAGCCCCTCCTCCAAATTAATAGGTTCCTCTCCCATTTTGATGCAAGACAGATGATTCGGTCCAGCATTCAAATGTCCTGGTTTCAAAATAACTTCAAAATCATACTCCTTGAACAACAACAACTGCCTACATATCTTCCCCCCCAACACAGGCTTGTTGACTAGGTATTTCAATGTGAAATGGTCCATATACATCTTAAAGTGTTCGCCCAACAAATAGTGCCTGAACTTTTGGAGCGCATATACCATAGTTAAGCCTTCGCGCTCTATTGTGGAATAATGTTTCTCTGCTTTGGACAACTTCCTACTTGAAAATGCTATAGGATGATCCAAGTCCCCTTCACCACCCTGTGTCAGTACTGCTCCCATCACAGTACATGATGCGTCCACATGCACATGAAATTCCTTCTTCCAATCTAGGAAGAATAGCATCGACACGGTGACCATTTTCTCCTTCAGTACATCCAAGTTCTTCTGGCATTCTTCATTCCAACAGAACATAACATCCTTTTTTAACAGTTTCTCCATCGGCGCGGTAATCTGTGCATAGCTCTTGATGAATTTCCTATAGTATCCTGTATGCCCCAGTGTTGCACGCAACTACTTCACACTCCTCGGCACCTCCAAGTTGATTATGGCCGTGATCTTAGCTGGGTCTACCATCGAGCCTTGTCTGCATACCACATGGCCCAGCAAGATCCCAAAAGGGACACAAAACAAACATTTCTTCAGATTGAGCACGATTTGGTGTCTCTGGCATGTATCTAGCATGAAGCACAGAATTTTCACATGGTGCTTCACCAGTCCGAACACTTTCCAATCATTGAAGTATAATTCTAGAAATTTATGAATAAAATCCTTGAATGTTGCAATGACTACATGCGAAAAGATTTCTAACGCGTTCTTCAGCCCAAAAGGCATCACCATATACTAGAAGCATCCCCATTCAGTCGCAAAGGTCATCTTACTTCTATCCTCTAGCGCGATCTTGATTTGATGGTACCCATAGAACCCATCAATGAACGAATATGCTTCTTCGCTGCCAACATTATCCAGGACCTCATCAGTGAATGGGGTTGGGAAGGGATCATGCACGCAGACATCATTCAACTTCCGGAGATCTACACATATCATTATTTCTTCCTTCTGATTCTTTTCCTAAACCACTATTGGGCTTACCTAATCAGATTCTTCCATGGGTTCAATGATACCCTCCGTGAGCATCTTATCGGACTCAACGCGGACCCTTTCCTTATAATTTGGATTGAGGTGCTAAGGTCTTTGTTTCATAGGTTTCGTGTCTAGTTTTAGGGTGATCTTCATGACACCCAGGTCTCCTATTATTCCTTTTAGATCGGAAAACTTCATGGGGAACAAGTCCTGATATTCACGGAGTAGCTCGGCAACCTTATCTATTATCGTGTCGTCCCAATAGTCCCCAATATTTGTAAACTTTGGTTTTTCCTCCATGCCGATGTTCAGCTGCCTAGTCTTGAGTAGCTCAGTTATTTTTGGATTCTCTAGCTGTGGTCCTTCAACTCCACGGTGACCTTCAGTCTCCGGGATATTAACCCTTCTCGGGTCTTCGTCTTCTTCTTTCGTTGTTACATTGTAACACTCTAGCGCATGTCTTAGCTAGGTAGTCTAATCAGGTTGAATCAGGTCTAGAGGATCCTGTGCTATCCTAAAGATGGTTGTCTTCACCTCCTACAACACTTCATCGATAGATTCAAATCCATCCTCAAAAAAGAACATCATAAAAAATCCTTGGCACAAAAAATCTCGTTCTTCAATTCCATGACGAAGTTCTGTCTCCAAGTACCAATTCATTGGCATAACATCCAAGGTATGACAAAACAGATGGACCCACTATGGCTGAGGCTTTGCTCCATATACTTCAGTCCATTTGGCCAAATGATCAAGCGGATCATTCCTCCGTCATACTTTTCTATTAGTCATACCTTCAGGTGGCCAAAGCATATCCTCATCATCCTTCTATATTCGTGCCAATGCTCAAAACGGTCATTGTGTGTACCCCACCATCTTGCAGATGTAGCATGTAACACCCAATCTAGTGCCTAGAAGCGATGCTTCTTGGGCACTTCCCTTTCGAATGCATCCAAAAAGAGATCAATGTCAGTTAACCTATGATAGTGAGGTAGATTTCTTACCTTTGATGATACGCAAACAACGATTTGGTCATCATATTACAACACAACGTAGATACTTCCTGCAGCTGGTTCTGCTAGTGCTTCAGTTCTTCATCTAAATCTGATGTGCAGGAGCTCTCGCGGTCCCATGCAATATGTCCGTCTACTGTCGGATTCACCCAATCTTGGTCTCATGTTGTTATCTTGTAAATCTGGTCCAAATCGCCATCACTTTCATAATCGCGTACTAATTCTGTGTAGCGCGGTCTTTCTGCAGGATCTAGTGGCACCACTACGCTGAGCGATTTCTTCTCAAATATCATCTTTCACTTCTTCAGGTTGATTATCCCATTCATGTTAGTGGCCCAATCGATCCGAAGGAGCGCAGGGTAGGGATTGTTGTCATCCACAATCTCTATTACTTCAAAATCTACCAGTGCGCTCACACCTTCGATGTCAACTGTTACCCGTTGCAACCCCCCAATTGGGATGATTTTCTATTGATTTGCCATCCTTAAATGAATCGGAGGCCACTAGAGTGCAGGCCTCTGCATTCTTTCCCATGTTTATTTTAGTAAAACATTCGTGCCGGACCCCAGATCCAACATAACCTGGTCCATTTCATATTCCCTTGTCTACGCAGTGAGTCTCATCTCACGTCTAGTCCTTGCTTTATGCTTACCAATCTTTCTAACTATGTGCGGTTTTCCAGTAGTGTTTTCCTTTCCAGTGCACAGATTGATTAGTTCCTGCAGTCCCTTCATAGCCTTACTATCACAGAGCAGTTTCATGCAGGTCTCCAAGAACATGGTAATCATATATGGGTCCATTTCTTCAACCAGTTTCTCCTGACTTCCCGAGGTAGAGGCCTCAACGAAACTTTTCAGCTTCGCTTCCATAATAGTTTCTTTTGTGCATTCTAGATCAAACCCGGTCTCCTTTTCTAGCACTTTTCAGACCCATTCGCCCTCTATAAGTTGCTTCCCCTTATCCTCTCCAGTCGTCGTTCCACTCCGCAACATAATGTTTACCTTAGGGTTTTCCTCGGGAGGCTCAGACCTCATCATCTGTAGGTTTTGAGTCGGCTGTGGAGGATGCGCCCCCTTTTCACGAATCTTAGCCCCCAATATCAGGCAATCCTCAGTCGCATGGTCAAACTGAGTACAATAGCGGCATGACAGTCATGTCAGGTTCAGTAAGTCTCTCGCGTAGTGTCTTGGTCCTCCATAATTGTAACAAATAAGCTGCCCTCGGCCTCTACCAGGCCCTCCTCCACCTCGGCCCTGGTTGCGCCCTTGATACTCACCTCGCGCTCCTCCAGCAACTTGGTCTGGAGACTGCATTTTTGCATGTAGCCTGTATGCAGGTGTCATGTCCATCATTAATTCATAACTATGACAATTGTGCTTGTCATGACCTACTGATTGACAAAAATTGCAGAAGAGTTGTTGTGGTGTGTGTACGAATTTCTATATCGAATGGCAATTGTCAGTCGCAAGTTTCCCAACTACCTGGAATATATCACACTAGTGCGGGCCCTATACTTGGCCCTACTGCAGCCTCCAGACATAGAGGCATTGGTCCCCCTACTGCAACATAATTCACAAAGACTGGACAGTGATCCTTGGCATGCCCCTGACCTTTGCATTTCAGGCACCAGACTTCTTCACGTACCTCCGACCGAGATGTTATGTCTTTCTTCAGGCTTTACATTTCAAGGAAAAGGTTTTGCAGCTATGCGTGAATCTATTAAACCCCTACATTAGCATCCTACATTGGTGTCTCGTGCAGTCTCATCGCGATTTGTAGAGCTTCCGCCTGGGTCACAATCCTCTGTTGTGATAGTGCAACCCTTAGGTGGGGCAGGAGCGAAGCCACAAACCATTCGCAGTGCTGCCCATCAGTTAGGTTCATGTTGGCTTCATGGATCATACATTTCAATATTTGATTCAAATCCTAGGGTGTCTCCCCAGGCTTCATCATGATCTCCTTGAATCCCACAATGGATTATGCTTGAGACTTAGGTTTACTGAATTCCCTATTCAGTGTAGTCTGGATATCTGCCAACGCGGATGTCGGGTTATCATTACTATACTTAATGTACCACATTAGTGCGCGGTCCTGCAAAGCACTAACCAACGTTTCTTTCTTCATTTGATTGTTCGTGACACCCTGAGCTTCCCATACAACCTCTGCGCTGAACCAAAAATGGTCTGGATCTTCATTTCCTACACCCTTGAATACAAGTAGCTTTACGGAGTTCGCCATGTTGAACAGTGGTGGGGGTGACGGCGGTGTGGGTGATGGGGTAAGTGGTGGAGGTGAGGAGGGAGGCAGTGTGGATGGATGGGATGAGGATGGAGGTGGTGTAGGTATTTGCGGGAACCCTTGTCTTATCAACTAAATAATGCTTAGCAGAGAAGCCTACACTTCTCCTTTTTCATCACTCAGAGGAGGCTCAATTAGCGGGCTATACTCAGGACCTCTTCTTCCTCTGTCCCTGAAATACCTTCCACTTCACGTAGCTCCAAACAACAAGGTAACTGCATGACCCGATTTTCACACAAGAGCATCTTAATCCAAGTATTTAGTGATTTCAAATACTTACCTCATGGCCCCTTGAAGAAGCAGTGCTCTGCTTCGCTGTAGCTGACCAAAGTATCAAGCGCGAACTCCGGTACAAACCCTCCTATGATACAATTGAGCCAATGATTGACAACGTGCATGATCTTATCTTCAGAGGCTTCCAATTTCCACACTAACCCTGGGGTCCAGACAATCAGATTGTCAAGTTTCCACCTTCCCTGGCCGTCTACCAACTTCGCGATCCACTCATATAATTCAACCAGGAAAGAACATAAGAAGATCTTGTGTATCTATGTGTACAGATATTTGTCCAACCACTATTCTTTCATCAATCATGCATTCCTGTTTTCTTACACCACGTATTCATGGATTTTTTTATCCAACCAATCTTCAATCTCCTTCTTAGTTGGACTCCAATGATGTGACATCACACATCTCGTTATACAGATCCTAGTCTCGGCAACAAAACCATTTATTTTCTTGATGGGCCCTGACCCAGGTTCAGCGTTAGTCAGCAAAGCAAATCCCTACACTACTGGCCCTTTCAGCATCAGCCCACAGAGCATGGACTGAAGTCTCACTCAAAGTAGTATGGGGGATGCAAGAACCAAGTTTTCGCACCTTGAGATGGTTGTGATGTCAATTTTATACCTTAACTCCGCCTTCGCGTAGATCGATAAGCCCTTAGGGCTTATCGATGTACTTCTCTATTAGCCTTTCAGTACCTTCACAAAGGTCTACAATTGTACTTCGCGTAGCCCTAACAAACGATCTTGGCACTTACGTGCCTTTATAACTACTTTGTTGTATAGTTCTTTGAATCATCTTAAGTGTTCTCAAATTCTATCATGCAATCTAGATTATCTTTGCATAAACATATATCTCTACTTGTGTTCATATAACAGAGGAAAACATATCGATTCACACATCAATCTAGTAGTAAAACATAAACCCAGTACTTAACATGACACAATCGCATGCAATTGATAAAAGTAAAATACATAGTAATTTCAGAATACTCTTCTTTATTGATGATCTAGATTTTCAGTACATACTCTGACTACCTTGCACACACAGATGTAGGGGTCTGCGCACTCAACTGTAGACTTCTACCCTAGGCCTCTGCGCACTTATCTGCAGAGCCTTCTTTCTACGCTAAGACTCTTGATCTTATCTCCTTACAGACTCATTAATGAATCTATCTCCATCAACTCTTCTTACTTACTTAGACTCCTTGAAGACCTCATTTTTATACAATCCCATGATCCATGGATCAAGGGCGATTCTCATCAAGCCGACACAACTTATCTAAACTAAGGGTGGAAACCCTTTTTGACTCTTGATATCTTCATGCTCCACGACCACAAAATGTGGATACTTTACATTTCTTTATACGAAATTCGGGCTTTCTGCCCCAAAACTTGGGTTTTTAACCCCAAAATTGACCCCAGGGGACACATTCCCAACACCTAGTAGTTGTTGAGTAGTAATGAAACTACTTTAAGTTTCTATGAAATAATATCATCATTATTATATAAGGATATGAGAAGGAAAAAAATGGAAATTCAAAGAGAAAATGTCTTATTTGTAAGTGAACACTCCTAGGGTAGAAATAAAAAAAAGTCCTCAAGTGGGAGAGCTAAATCTAAAGAAAAATCTAAATCTCCAAGAAAATTTATAAAGATAGGTTGGAGGTGTGGAATAGAATGGAATTATAAGGAAAACTAAATATCCAAAAGCATTGATAATATGTAAATGTCCTGGATATTCTACTAGATAGTTAGTCACAATACATATGATAAAAAAGATTACTAAACTCTAAAATCTATACTATGAGGGTTAATTTTTCTTTATATTTTTAAAATAATATTAAGTTATTGTCTAATGTGTATGCAAGAAAAATATAAATGTGCAACAAATAGAGAACAAATATAACAATCGCTCACAAAACCACAATAACAAAAGATATGACTTGTGAAACCCTTTCAGAAGAAAACCCAACTGGAATGTGAGGTTGCTTTGCTCTCTCTTTCTCCAAAAGAAAATGGATGCAAGTATAAAGGAGTGATACATGTGGAACCTTATAGAGTCTTGTTCATATTTATGATGTGGCTATCACATTTTCCTTGAGTAAAGGGTGCTAATGTAGCATCCTCTCAAATTATGGTGGTCAATTTTAATGGGTAAACTTCTAGGAGGCATAAACTTATCGTACAACTTCAATTGAGGTGATTCTTGAATCGTTGGAAAGGTATTGGTGTGTAAATTGGAATTTAGTCAATTATAAGTCTGGGACCACAGAAAGTGATCATTTAAGGCCCCAAAATGGCTCATGAATTTTTTCACCAATTTTTTTCCAAATTAGGATGATTTAGGTGGATGTTGGTGGCCACCCACTTATCCCACTTGGACTCCAACCACTATCTCTTTCAGTTTTTCAGTTTCCTTAATTGAAGCATAATTTACTATTTTTGGCAGTTTTTCGGGTCTTGAACTTTCAGAGCCATTTTGAGGCCCTAAATGACGTTTTTGGGAAAACTGGGGCCAACATCAGTTTTGGACCTATGTTGGCCACTCGAAAGTTGTATTCCTCGGACAGATATTTCTAACAAGGTATTGTGCACATCAAACAAAGATCCTATGCCAAAGTTACGACCCCAGGAAGTTGATGTACAAATTTACCCAAATGGGGCCCGTAGTTTAGCACTTCATCTCCTAGGGTTAGGTTTTTGGATGTTTAGCATTTCCATTGTTTCTCAATAATAAATAGGCCTTTGAGCCTCATTTTCTCATAGTTCAGAGGCGCTACCATCACCTGAGCTAGTCTTATTTCCATTCTATTTGTAAGCATATTTCAGAATTTGATATTAATTAAATGAAGTGTTATTTATGATGCATCTTTGTATTTATGGTTATATCTATAATTTGTTGCATTTCTGTTTAAATTCGGATCAATCCTCCCTCCTTAAGAAGCAGTGGTCTCCATTGTGTGAATTCCCCTCCCGAGAAGCCTGTGTTGAATATGAAGAGCTACTAAAGAGAAGGGTTTTGTGTGGTTAACCCATAACCGTGAAAAATGAAGATCCAAGGATAGAAATAACCTGTAATGCTTGTGACCAACTGTGATACTAATAGTGTGTAGCCTAGCAAATGGACTTCGATGAAGTGTGGATTTGTGGATGACCCATAACCATAAAAAATGAAGATCCGAGGATAGAGATACCTTGTAATGCTTATGACCAATTATGATACTAGCAGTGTGTGACCTATCAAATGGACTTCGATGACAAGGATTTTGTGTGGTTGACCCATAATCGTGATGTTGATTGTTCATGAAGTAGCAGGTGCCTACATAGCTTGGGGTGGGAGAGCACATCTCCAAACAACCCAAGTCAGATGTTTCTATGCTGAAACTAATGAATGTGAAGCAGATGCCTACTAAAGAGGGGTGGAAGGGCACGTCTCCAAAGGGAACCTACTCCAAATGCTGCTCCAGATTTAAAATGGACATAACTCAGTCAATATAACTCAGAATCTTTATTATAACCTGTTTTTGGAAACATAATTACCATTCCACATTGTTGCATGTGTTTGAAATTCCTATCTAGACATTCTAGAAACTCAAATTCACGCTGCAACTATTCTGTCGTCAC